>CAKAOI010050723.1:6190-50045 GCA_916701655.1 Sebastiscus albofasciatus | reverse complement strand
CGTAGCACAAATACACACACTGTTTGTTGGCCACTCGCTAAAGTCACGCCGGGCAGACACACAGCTGACAACCTGCTAAACTAAACTAAATGTGTGGTACAGACTTTTACTGGGAAAGTGGCTGCATGTCCGCGACACTACACGCAGCATCGTAGCTGCTAAGTTAACGCTCCCGGACGGTGAACTGGAGACTCCCGTCAACCAATATCTGTTGTGCTCCTGCAACTGGTACACCGCTGCATGAGAGGCACAGATCTTGTCGGTTAACGGTTAATAATCGGTTAAGAGGGGCGGGTATCGGTTAAGAAAAGGTTTCCAAATTAGCATCCCTAAAACATACAAACACATGCATACTCACACAGAATCAATAATCTCAGTACATTATGAAGCTGCATTGCAACAAAACTCTGCAAATGGCTACAATTACAAATCACAGCTTACACCCTCTGTTGTCATTTTGTATCCAACAGATTTACATGAGATTTAATTACATAGCCTAACATGTTCTGTATCCCCTAATGTAAAGTGCTTTGATAATGTTCTACTGGCTCAGACTCAAAAGTGCAGTGTTTTATTTGAAGTTTCCAGCCCTCTTATGCATATGGGTGTCCCTCTTGAAAGACGGCATCATCTGAAATAAATCACAAGAATGTCATGATCGCCTGCTAATTAATTTAATTAATATAGACAGATTCTATATATCTATTACCATGGGTAATACACTAGACCAGGAGTCAGCAACCTTTACTATCAAAAGGGCCATTTTAGGCCAAGAAAAAAAAAAATCTGTCTGGAGCCACGAAACATTATACAGCTTAGACACAGCCTATAGTCTAAGTATATAGTATATATTGTAAGTCTAATGCAGTGAGGGCCAAAGTGCAAACGTACTACGGAGTATTAGGGCCACCTTGAGGGGAAAAACATCTGAGATTTCCAGAATAAAGTCATAACTTTACGAGAAAAAAGTCATAATATTAAGAGAATGAAGTCATAACTTTATGAGAAAACAAATTACGAAAATAAAGTCATAACTTTACAAGAAAGAAGTCGTAATATTATGAGAATAAAGTCACAACTTTCTGAGAATAAAGTCGTAATATTAAGAGAATAAAGTCAATAACATGTAAAATTACTACTTTATAATATTTTGACTTTATTTTCATAATATTACGACTTTTTTTCTCATAAACCTATGACTTTATTCTCATATTATCATGACTTTATTCTCGTAATCTCAGATTTATTTATTTTTTCCTCAATGTGTGTACCTACAACAAAGATAAATAAAAATTAAAATGTAAACAAAAAACAGTTATTCATTTCTATTTTTAAAAATCCACAGGGAGCCACTGGAGAGGAGCTGAAGAGCTGCAGGTGGCTCCGGAGCCGCAGGTTGCAGACCCCTGCACTATACAGTCATTTACTTTGAATAATTACTCAAAATAGATGTTTATAGATGCATAAAGGTTGCATTTTCAGATTGTATATAGATATATTTTTTAGATACATTAGAGGATTCAGTTGGTATATTTCAGCCCAGCCGCACAACGGTTTGTGAAATAGTCATGCAATTGAATGTATTCCTTTGTGTACACAGACATGAATTTCACTTTTTTTTCTTGATAGTCAGCACAAAATCAATTTGTATGTATTCCACGTAATTGTGAACCAGGAAGTATAGAGAGGAGGTACGGGGTGTATAGGTGGGTCAAAAAACACCAGATTTTCGCCCAGGAGACCGGTGATCGTGTACCGTGTGAAACCACAGGTCAAAGATGATTTACTTGTAACGTAACTTCTGTACTTAAGTTATGCCACTTGTAATGTTATTTTAACTAAACCACAATCTTTTCCTAAACTTAACTAAGTAGTTTTGTTGCCTAAACCTAACCAAGGCGACCTTTTCCTAAACCTAACTAAGTAGTTTTGTTGCCTAAACCTAACCAAGTCGACCTTTTCCTAAACCTTACTAAGTAGTTTTGGTGCCTAAACCTAACCAAGTCGACCTTTTCCTAAGCCTAACTAAGTACTATTGTTGCCTAAACCTAACCAAGTCGACCTTTTCCTAAACCTAACTAAGTAGTTTTATTCTGAAAAGACTGAAGCAGAAATTTACACATGCGTCACGTGTTGCTGGACATTCATCTGAAAACGCACGGAAAATACATTGTTGAAAGTCATGCTGAGTGTCTCGAAAAAAAGGGAAATATCGTGTCTATGTACACAAATCAAGTAGATTAAATATCGTGACTATTTCATGAATTGCTGTGTGACTGTGTTGCATATTTACTGACACATACTACATATATGCACAAGTTATGAACCCTATCAAAAGACATTTGTACAGATAGAGAGATTATATTTGTGTGTCTTCTTCAAAAAGGCATAGATGGGGGAAGGGGGAGTGGATGGGGTGAGGGGTGCATGCAAGGTGAGTTGGCATGCAAAAATAGAAAGTGTCCATTCTTTCATCTTCTTCTTCAAAGCTGAGATTTGTGCACGGTTCATTAAAGTGTGGACTCATTTGTTAGGCAGTTGAATCTATCTTTAGACACCTAGGGAGACAAAGGGCATTGTGCATGCTGGTGCGCTTTGATGGAGATAGAGTAAGTCGTGTCAGATAAGACTTTAGTAAGTGGGATCTAAGCTTTATTTAGAAATACTTTGCTCATGTAAACACTGCAGGGAGAGAAAGAATGTGCAGAGTGAAAGAGCGGCAGAGCAGGCAATTTAGAAGGTGCAAGCTGAGAATGGAGAAGTGGCTCTTTGAAAAGTAAATGCAGCAGAGAGCAAAGAAAGAAAATTGGGAAACCGAGAGAAGAACCGCTGCAGTGTCTCCTCAAACCCTGCTGCTGCTGTGACGATGGGCGAAGGTCTGTAATTGGAGGAGACTTTTGGACAATATGGCCTGACAAGTGGAGGGTGCTGGGGGGGTGTGTGTGTGTGTGTAGGTGGATGGATATGTATAAAAGTGTTGGAGTAAAAACAGACAGGTTAAGATTACTTGGAAAGAAGGAAATGTGATGTTGATTGAGATGATGGACAGTCTTTTTGTTGATCTTGAAAGTAATGACGATAATGTTCTGGATAATTACAGAGATGTTTTGTGAATGTGGGCCGTCACCGTGCTTATGGTGATCTGACAGAGGTTGTGTTTGTTCTCCAGAGGAAGGAGCTGGGTGTGTTGGTGTACGACTGCAGCTGTCTGGCTCTGGACCTTCACAGAGTGTTCAGCCTCTACTGGGGGCTCCAGTATAAAGACTTCATCCCCTCCTTCTGGTCCAAGCGCCTCTTTGCCCTCTACAACAGGGACGCACCACTGGAGTTTACTCTCAACAGCACAAAGGCTCAGGCCTACGTCTCTGTAAGTGACCAGTAGTTTGTATTGTTCATTAGTCCAAGTGATGCCTACAGTAAAGGAATCATTTAAAGGTCCCATATTGTAAAATGTGAGATTATCATGTCTGTTATAGTATAAAGCAGGTTTAAGTGCTTTATAAATACTGTGAAAGTATTGAAACCCTCAATATGCGGAGAAATACACACAGCCCGTATTCAGAAATTGTGCGTTTGAAACAAGCCGTTAGGATTTCTGTCCATTTGTGATGTCACAAATATACACTATTTAGACCATTACACGGTTTTAAATGTAAACACTATAAATGCATCCCAGTTTATTTCCTGTTGCAGTGTTTGTTAATTACACCAGCTGACAGGAAGTAAACATGGACCCAAACTGTTGCCTAGCAATGCAATTCCGTTGCAATTCCGTTGAAATGCACTAAAACGGAACGTTTCAGAAAGAGGGTAAATACAGGTATATTCAGGCAGACAGTATGAGGAAAATAAAAGTTTTTTTGAACATTACAGCATGTAAACATGTTCTAGTAGAAACACAAAATACAAGTATGAACCTGAAAATGAGCACAATATGGGACCTTTAAAACATGACACAACTGTCCATTGGGTGTGGGGAAAAAAATCTTTTTTTTTTCCTATGATTTTGAAATCGATTTTTTAATGCCAATATCTATATATCTGCTTCATTTGAGTCTATGCAGAGGTAAAAGGACATTACCGCTTTTATTGTTGTAGTCTGAGTAATGTGACATCATATCCGTTCCGTATCCGTCAAAAACCAAAACAAACCGCAACCAGCCAAAACGAGAAAGTAGAAAACGTCCGGAGTGTCTGTGTGGATACAACCTGCACCCTCACATTTTAAATCCAAAGTGGTAAACAAACTGCGACTTTCTTGACCTGCAAAATTATCTTTTAAATTGACACACATTATATGTGTGATTCATGCAGACAGGATAAAAAAAAATATTCGTCTCTCATCGTTGACTACCGTACATTTTTTTTTCTGAAATAAGGGCCCATGGGATCCACCGGAAGGAGAGGGTCTCTGCCTCTCTATAGCAGGGTGCTTTAGAGCATGGCTACCTTGTGATTGACAGGTTGCTACCTGTGTTTGCTATCTGTGTTTCCGTCTTAGAACTTTAACCTTTTCACAGTGTGTTTGCAGTTCATGAAAGTTAATTACAACTTTTTGGTCATTTAAAAATGTCTCATTCAGCGTTAGGTTGTACTTAGCTCCACCCTCTTTTGTCACTTCTGGTTGTAAAAAACCAACATGGCGATGGCAAAAAATACCAAGATGGCAATGGCCAGAATGCCAAACTCAAGGTTTCAAAACGGTAGTCCACAAGCCAATGGATGATGTCACGGTGACCACATCCACACCACTGACCACATCACTGACCACATCACAGTTATTATATACAGTCTATGGCTGTGAAACATTAATGGGACCATAATTAATTGTATCAATTACACCTGCGTTTACCCAGCTAAGACATGCTGGGCTTCTAGCCTCAAGCTGCTGGCTGCTGTGAAAAGGGCCTATTAGGCTAAATGAGTGAAAACACCTGTGTGGGTCCAACATAGGTGTACAAGGTCTTTAAATGGGGCAGAAATTGTTAATGTTATCAATTCCACCTGCTAGAACAAGTCACAATGTCTGCCCTGAAAAAGGTCTATTATCAGAAACAGTTTATAATACATAGCAGCTGAAATGAGACACAGATATTCAGGCTTTATAACGAGGGACTCTAACTTTAAATAGTAAAAAATGTAAATGTGTACAGCACACTCAACAACCATCTCCAGTGGAGGTACATTTTTTATACCAAGTGTCTCTACGGCACACTGTGTCTTTCAGTGTCATCTTCTTCCTGCAGATGAGTGATGGTGATGTCATCCTACCTGCAGCAGGTTTGACTGGGCAGTCCATCTCTAGAGGATTAATATCAGCACCAAGCACACACTCGCAGTTAAACATTCACAGGTGTCTGTCAGCAAGAAGTGAAAACTGAAACTTCAAGGCTGTGTACAAGACATGCACATAGACACCAACATCAAACGAAGGAAGAGAGGGCTTTCAGGACTTGTCTTTGTGTTCACAACCTTAAAGGACCAGTGTGTAACAGTTAAGGGGATCTATTGACAGAAATGTAATATAATATGAATAAGTATGTTTTTACCTTTGGCCTTGAAGGAGGTTATGTTTTCTCTGGCGTTGGTTTGTTTGTTTGTCTGTTAGCAGGATTACTCCAAAAGTTTGCGGTGGATTTGAATGACACTTTTGGAGGGGTGGGGTGTAGCACATTGAACAATCCATTCGATTTTGGTGGCGATCCGGATCAAAGGTGCCTTGTGCTTTGTGTTGTATTGAAAACCAACAGCCGTGACAAAGCATCTGTATTTAACGCCCTGGGAATGAAAATGAGCTGTACTGACCCACATCTATGAGTTTTATAATGGCTGATAATGCACATTTAATGAGCTGATAACAGTCGAATCGGGTGCACCGGTTCCTCTTATCACCCAACACCAACACTTCCTAATTGTCTTGGCTTGTCTTTCCTCCTCTGACAACAGAGCTCCCCAGATGTTTTCATCCCCAAAGATCGCAGCAATGATCTTGAAGCCATTTCCAGGGTCATCCAGGAGGCCCAGCATTTCATCTATATCTCCATCATCGATTACCTGCCCCTCCTCAGCCGCAACGCTCGCAGGTTAGAACCACTGTGCCTCTGTAGAAGTTGCTTTTTTTTTTTTTTATTTCTTTGGACAGGCATTTATCATCAAAAGCTCGGATGCTTTGCTTTGGATCAAGTGATTGAACTCTGTGTGCCCACATTTGTCTGCCTGTTTGTATCCGCGCCAAGGTACTGGTCCCGTATCGACGGTCTTATCCGGGAGGCTCTGATCCTGAGGAAGGTCCGGGTCCGTCTGCTGATAAGCTGCTGGGAAAAGACTCATCCACTTACTTTCAACTTCGTCTGGTCCCTGAGGAGTCTGTGCATGGAGCAGGCCAACTGCTCACTGGAAGCTGTAAGTTCAAGGCTGCCACGTACTATTTTCAACTCTACAGATACGCTTTATTGATGCTCCCACCGCTCTGTGTTTGTGTGTGTGTGTCTGTGCAGAAGTTCTTCAACCCCAGAGTGCAGAGGGACGGCAGTCTCCAAGGAATAAACCACAACAGGTTTATGGTGACAGACAGAGCCATTTATTTAGGTGAGCTCATCAACTAGATCAGGGGTCAGCAACCTTTACTATCAAAAGAGCCATTTTAGGCAAAAACCCCCAAAGAAATCTGTCTGGAGCTGCAAAACATTTGAGCATTATGATGAAGGTAACACATTTTATAGTCTAAGTATATAGTATATAAGTCTAATGCAGTGAGGGCCAAAGAGCAAATGTACAAGGGAGTATTATGGCCACATTGAGGGAAAAAACATCTGAGATTTCCAGAATAAGGTCATAATATTATGAGAAAAACATTGTAATATTACGAGAATAAAGTCATAACTTTACGAGAAGAAAAATCGTAATAATACGGGAATAAAGTCATAACTTTACGAGAAAAAAGTCGTAATTTACGAGAATAAAGTCATAACTTAATGAGAAAAAAGTTGTAATATTAAGAGAATAAAGTCAGAATATTACAATTAAAAAAGTCAGAATATTACGAGAATAAAGTCAGAATTTTCCGAGAAAAAAAGAAAATAACACGTAAAATGACTACTTTATAATATTATGACTTTATTTTCATAATACTACAACTTTTTTTCTCGTAAACCTATGACTTTCTTCCCGGAATATTATGACTTTATTCTCATAATATTATGACTTTATTCTCATAATATTATGACTTTATTCTCAAAATATCAGCTTTTTTTTTTTCCCTCAATGTGGCCCTAATACTCCATCGTACCATAGTACCATAGACCTACAACAATGATAAATGAAAATGAAAATGTAAACAAAAAAAACAGTTTTTTTAATTAATTTTTTTTTAAATCCACGGGGAGCTACTGGAGAGGAGCTAAAGAGCCACATGTGGCTCCGAAGCCACAGGTTGCAGACCCGTGAACTAGACTTTATGACTGTGTGCTACATGTCTCTGCTCACCTAATGCAGATCTCAACCACAAATGATTGCTTTTACATTAGTTTGTGTACTTGTATAATTAACAATCATAAATTAATACTACTATTAATTAGTGAGCTTTAGCGGTACTGACATTCCAGCCCAGTTGCAGAGCAGTTTGTGAAATAGTACAAAATTGAATGTACTGATTTGTGTACATAGACACGAATTTAAAAAATTTTTCGTGATGATCAACATGAAATCAATTCGTATCTAATTGATGTAATTGTGAACTGCTGAGTGTAGAGAGCGGTAAACACCGCGTATGGAGGAGGTCAGGGTCAAGTCAAGTCAATTTTATTTGTATAGTCAAAAATCACAGATTTGCCTCAGGGGGCTTTACAATCTGTACAGGATACAACACCCTCTGTTCTTTACAGTGCGACCCTCTCATCAGATGGAAAACTCCCCCCTAAAAAAACCTTTTAACAGGGAAAAAAGAAAATATGTTAGAAACCTCAGGAAGAGCAACAGAGGAGGGATCCCCCTTCCAGGATGGACAGACGTGCAATAAATGTCGTGTGTACAGAGTAACAACATAATGAAAATACAACATAGACAATCCATATGACAAAAATGAACACGTATCATGTGAACATATGTGAGAAGGTGGATCCAGGAGGATGTCAAGCAGCTTCCCGGCGTCGCCAAACAGATAGAGCCAGAGCAACACGACCTCCTCTCCACGCCAAACAGATAGAACCAAAGCAACATGACCTCCTCTCTACGCCAGATAGTTAAAGCCAGAGCAACACAACCTCCTCTCCACGCCAAACAGATAGAGCCCGAGCAACACAACCTCCTCTCCAGGCCAGATAGTTAGAACCAGAGCAACACAACCTCCTCTCCAGGCCAGATAGATATAGTCAGAGCAACTCGACCTCCTCTCCACGCCACATAGATAGAGTCAGAGCAACACGACCTCCTCTCCACACCAAATACAGTACATAGAGCCAGAGCAACACAAGGCTAAATCTCCTGGAGGACGGAGGTCCAGGTCTGTCATGTGGAATGAGGCACCACCAGCCAGAGAGGCAGGGAGAGGTCACAGAACGGCTGATGGTCCAGCACAGAGAAGCCTGAGTAAAAGGAGAGAGAGAGAGAGAGAGAGAGAGAGAGAGAGGAACACAGCAGTGCTTGTGGGACATGAACAACATAGGGTTATTGAAAGGCAGTGGCTTAAAATTAATAATATTCTTGTTGGCAGGACTACGAGGCTGAAATTTTACATTTAGACTGAGACCGACCCACCAGCTGACTAATTGAAAGTTAGGACAAAAAGACCTCCACAGGGTGAATGGGTGGGTCAAAAAACACAGGACTTTCATCCAAGAGACCGGTGTTTGTGTCCCGTGTGAAACCCGAAGTCAAAGTCGATTATTTGTAACATAACTTCTGTACTTAAGTTCCACTTCCTGAGTTACTTTAAGCCAAACCACGATCTTTCACTAATCCTAACTGAGTAGTTTTGTTGCCTAAGCCTAACCAAGTCGATCTTTTCCTAAACATAACTAAGTAGTTTTGTTGCATAAGCCTAACCAAGTTGATCTTTTCCTAAACCTGACTAATTAATTTTATTTTGAAAAGACTGGAGCGGAAATTGACACGTGCATCACCTGTTGCTGGACATTCGTAGGAAAACGCATTAAAAATATGTTGTTGAAAGTTTTGCTGAGCGTCACGAAAAAAAAGGGAAAGTTGTGTCTATGTAAACGGGTCAAATAGATTACATTTTGTGACTATTTCACGAACTAACGTGAGACTTGATAGGAAAGAGTCAGGCTAGCTGTTTCTCCTTGCTTCCAGTCTTTATGCTAAGCTAAGCTAATCACCTCCTGGCTCCAGCTCTGTACTTTAACACACAGACATAAAAGTGGTATCTATCTTCTCATCGTCTAACTCTCAGAAAGAAAGCAAATTTCTCAAAATAGTCCAAAAAATGTATATTCTTGGAAGTTGAAAACAGGGCATTTTACAGTGGAGAATGGTCTTTGATTCAGTATATTTATCCACATGGCAATGTTTAAAAATTGTTATTTGGTCATCTTGGCATGATGTTTTTTTGTCTTATTTCTCACATAAAACTATGGTCACTTATTTGTTTCTTCCCAACAGGTAACCTGGATTGGGTGGGGAATGAGTTTTCCTTTAATGCAGGAGCAGGACTGGTGATCAGTCAGCCAGAGGGCATCGAGGAGAGGAACTCTACAGTGGTGGAGCAGCTACGGGCTGCGTTCGAGAGGGATTGGTTTTCACGTTACACCCGCACACTGCAGCCCAATAAGATCCCCGTCTGCAACAAGCACCAGATCAACAGACTGGTGCCAGGCAAAACTAGCCACCTAGACAATGGACCAATGCCTATCAGAACAGGCCAGCACGATAACGGACCTGCACCAATTAGACACAATCACAAAGATGATGGACCGGGTAAAAAAAAGCACCATGACGACAGACCAAGCAAAATTAGTCGCCAAGGCCAGGACAATGGACTGGTGCCAATTATAGACGGTTACCAAGAGAGGGGACGAGTCAAAATGAATCACCCTGACAACAGACAGGTACAAATCAAAGGTAATCCAATGGAAGCACCCAGTCAGTCAGCTGAGAGCAGCGGCAGCAGAGAGATCTTCAACGGGTCCCTGTGACCAAGAAGCACGATAAGTTCCCTTTCACTGAACTGCTCTCTTCCAGTAACAGTGGACTTACCACACTGGGTCTTTGTAGAATTTTAGTGTTGCCATTTTGAAGCAAACAGAAACTTTGAAGATATCTGGTGTGCAGGACTCGATCATGTTCATGGAAGAACTCAGGAAGGAAAGTCAACGTTGGCACTTTTGATGGATTTTTTTTTTTAAGATAATTTTTTGGGCTTTCTTGCTTTTAGGAGAGAGAGAGAGTACAGGATGCGGCAAAGGGTAGGATTCGACCTGGCCGCTGCATAAGGACAGCCTTAGTACATGGGGTGCCCGCTCTACCAGCTGAGCTACCAGTGCGCCCCATTTGATGGATATTTTAAGAATGAAACCAAAATATTTTGGTTTGGAAGAAACACTGATTAATACATTTATAACAATAACTTACAACTTAAAACTTATTACTTATTTAATCTCTTTTCTCTCCTTGTTGAGATCTCTCAAGCAAACGAAACCCATGAAATCTTATTGATTGCCTAATTATTGTATGTCACTTTAGCTGTTGTGTGGCAGTCATCATTTAACACCCTTTAAAAAGGGGGAGATGGGAAGCAGTGCAGCACGTGTAGCTACACTAGCTACATTTAGCATTAAAGATGCAGTGGAGGATTTACTACACAGCTTTTCATGTTGTGGAACTGTTATTGCCTCTGTACTCAGATTGGTAGTGGATACTTTGGCCTCATGTAAATAAAATAAGATAAGATAAGATATTCCTTAATTAGTCCCACCATAGGGACATTTGAAGTGTACAGCAGCAAAGGGGATAGTGCAAAAAACTAGAAGCATTGGTAAAAGCAAAAAGCAAGATGCAACACATTGCAAAAAACAAAACAAAAGTGAAACAAAACATGAACAATTTCAATAGAAGGAAATATAAACAAGGGGAAATATTAAAAATAGGAACAATATATACAGTATTGACAATAAACAGACTATTAACATAATTGTACAAGTGGAAAAATGATATTGCACCGTGAGAATGAAATTCGACCTGAAAATAATGCACAGTATGAATTACACCTGAGTGGTATTGATATTGCACAGTCAGATAGTCAAATACTTTGTGCATCTCCAGCAGTATTATGAAGGAGTTGCTGTGCATTCAAATAATGACTTAAAGCTGTAAACATATTGGATAACTTCAGATCTTTGTCCCCTTCGTACCAAAATCAACCTGAAACTATCAGTTTAATAAACTGTTCAGCTTATTCCAGCTTATTAGACTGTTGTCAGGCTATCAAATAGGTGTTATCAGTCACTATAAGCCCCATAGATGTGGGCCAATAGGGACCTACCACACCCACTAGTAGGTTTTATCATCTATTCACATGGTAGATCAACGAAAGAAGGTATAAAAGAACATGACAGCGACCTTTAGCAACCATAGTAATAATGACAAGAGCAGAAGCGGAAGTCAGGTGCTGTAGTATAGACAGTGTGAAACTCCATATAGGATGGAGGTCGGGGACCATGAATGGGACACAAAACAGCGCTTTTACCCAGGAGACTGGAGTTCGCATTCCGTGTGAAACCAACAATGAGTAGCTGTCTTTGTGTTTGTAGCTATTTTAACCCAAAACACAATGTTTTCCCCTAAACTTAACTTAAACTTAGTGTTGACAGGTTTTTTTTTCGCCTAAACCTAAAGAAGTCGTAGTTTTGTTGTCTCAACCTAACTGTTTGTTTTTTTTGCCTAAACCTAAAGAAGCCTTTTTGTTTGTGTTTCATTCAGTTTTACAGCATGTTAGAACGTGTTGCTATTAAATTTCACTTTCACTTTTACAACGTAGTAGGCCCTTAATGATCCACATCTATGGTGCTTATAGCGACTGATAATGCCTATTTAATGGCCTGATAACAGTCGAATCGGGTGCTTATTCTAATGTCAGATGACATTAAAGGTAGGGTCGGTAATCTTGAGAAACTGACAAGAGTACACTAGATTAAAAAAATTATAGAACTGAAAAACCCAGCCCAGTGTTGCCAACTCTTTTCTAATGAAAGTAGCGAGCAGCACTAGCTCCAAAAGTCCCTAAATCTAGAAAGAACATCAGCACCACTGATGGTTCGTCCCTTCAGGCCTCCCTCCAAAGCTACTCCCCCATAATGATCCCAATGACTGTAAACAACGAACATGGCTATTGTTAGTACTCACAGCTGTCAAGCTAGCAGCTTGTGGTTTATTGCAGTTCTGTGAGAGCCACAGATACCAGATTTTCTTTTTTGGTTAGAGCATTTGATTTTTTGATTGCTGTCGGGATGTAATGAGAATTTCAACAAATATAACAAAAAGTGTATATGACCAGCACTACTAACCCTTCCTTTAATAGAAACAGACAACCTTAAGTGTACATATTAACACAGGCCCCTCTGAAGGGTTTTTAAATGTTCACGCTGAGGAGACAAAATTGCAATTTTATTTACACTCACAAGAACACACTAAATTGATGAAAATTGCCATTAGTCCTATAATGGAAACAAACCCGTAACTCATTTTGAGTGCTGACCCACAGCTGAGGAGCTGGGGCTCTAAAAGGTAATTGATGAAATCATGTCCACCATATTTTAATCTCAATAACACCATACAGACAGGGGTTACATAATCCAGGACACGATGCGTCATATATCTCTCCATAGCAGGATGCTGTATATCAAAATGTTTTATTTTATGGAGGTCGTAATTGAATTAGATGATGCACCTATAGTATTGTGTGTATTACATAACACCAAATGTACTATGGCGTGGAGTTGTCAATGAAAAACTCTAGCTATTTTTCTCTGGAGGAAGAGGAGGGCTATTGATCTGGATGGGTCCTTATAGATAATCATTCCAGGTCCCATATACAAATCCCAGATTGAATGCCGAGTGCACTGTTGTGACTTATTGAACAAATACTAGAAGGGGCCAGAGGGTCTCTACTGTCAGCCAAATCAATGCAATGAATTTTTAACAGAGCTTGACAGTTGCAGCTGCTACAGTTTAACCTCAAGGTCATTGTTGTCTGTAATGTCATACTTGTGACTGAATATATACTGTATTACCTTTACCGTATCTAGGTAGAGCTAAAAATACATGATTGGTAGCAAAAAACAACTAATTTACTTTTGACTGAAACTTGTATCGACTTTCATCTGCATTTTGAATGATTGCATGTCAGTTTAAGACCTCTACACGCTCTTTGCTGAGTGCAATTTTCTGCAACAATGCTTGTGAGTTTATAAGGTAGGGGCATCCTTATGTTTTACTTCCAAAGCCATTAATCAAGGAAACAGGAAAACATTTCCAGAGAGAGCTACATAGCGATTCATTCATCAACAATATGTAGGATTGTTATGGTCAGTGCTTTAATGGGAAAGCTGCACAGGTGTAATGAATTCACTTAGCAGGAAAAACAATTGCATACTTTGATTCTGCTGGAAAACGGAAGTTGTTACAGTCAGAATGCATAAAAGGTTGAGCTGTAACCAGAAAGAATGATGAACAGACAGGCATTTGTCAGCCGGTTAGTTATCAGGTCATTAAATGGCCGTTTTCAGTGGTTATAAGCCTCATAGAGATGGGTCAGAAGGGGCCTGCTACATCTAATAGTAGGTTTTACAAAACAACAGAATTTTTCCAGGAGACCCGTGTTCGAGACTGTTGTTGACTGGTGTTTTGTTCTGTAAGTTACGTTATTGACGTTTGTCACGTGAGTTTGTCACGTGTTTTCGGTTTTCCGTGTTTTACTTAGTTTACTTACTTATTTTAAGCACAACCCTGACATTTTCCCTTCCCTTAACTAAGTGTTTTTCTTGCCTAAACCTAACTGTGGACGTTTGCGTGATGTACAAATCATACACGATAAGCGGTGTACAAATGACAAAAACGCTAAAATGCGTACTCATGACAAGCGGAATGTCCATGTAATGTTGTGGTATTTATACGCCTTCCTGCGAGACCAGGTTGGTTAGAACGTTTTGGTTTTATCTTTCACTTTCACTTTTACAACATAGTAGGCGTAGTAGACCCCTACTGACCTACATCCATGTAAGTGA
Organism: Sebastiscus albofasciatus; assembly: GCA_916701655.1. Classification (NCBI taxonomy): domain Eukaryota; kingdom Metazoa; phylum Chordata; class Actinopteri; order Perciformes; family Sebastidae; genus Sebastiscus; species Sebastiscus albofasciatus. The sequence goes on along the minus strand of CAKAOI010050723.1, from coordinate 35,808 downwards.
TAATGTACAGCGAGCTTGAAATTAACCCTGACAGGGCGATGCAGGACTGAAGTAAGCGGAGGGGTGGACTTGCATCGCCCTGAAGGGGTTTATTTCACAACAATAACCAGCTTGCTGTACATTATCCCCCTTATTACACGGCTACTTATTTAAAGGTTTGATATGTAACCGTTGTCAGTTGCTGTTTGTAAACACGCCGCATTCAAATTTGGCCACAGCTAAACTAGTCGAGAGTGAGAGAGAGAGTAGAGATGGTCGAGCGAGCTATAGAGTGACTGGACAGAGAGAGCTCTGTTAGAGAGAAAAAAGCAGCAAATCAGAGAAATAAAACATTATTTTCAGATTGTTTCCCGGCGGTTACGTTATCAAACACAAATAAACACACAGCTAACTCATAACTGCAGGAAGGTGCCGAGTTGCCAGATCCTGAATGAATGCAGGCTTCCAGTCTGCTGGCTGTGGCTCAGAGCTGCTCTTGTTAAACTACTGACACACAGGAGCAGGGGGATCACTGGAACACATGCATATAACACAACCCGTTCTCATCCGCTAAATACGGCCGCTTTGTATCTCAGGGCTAAAGGGGGACTTGTGAGTCGGTATCAGAAGCTAAGGGGCATGACAAAGCGATGGTGTTTGACCATCTAAACGGGCTGCACACCCTATGTGTGCTATTGGCTGGGGGTTACACCCCCACGTGGAACACAAAGCCACTTTTCTGACGCCTGGAAGTGTCCCGAGTACAGCAAAATAAGAAGAACAGAAAATCCTGGATGAGGGCTGCAGGGTCTTTGTAGAAACAGACACCACCACACACTTCTAGTGGAGCATAAGTGATGATTGAGAGGGATTATTTTCATATCAGTCTATATATTGTTTTTAGTTCATTCTTGCATATTATACCTTTAAAAAATCAATAATTTGACACAAAAATGGTCCTCCAGAATGAGATCAGAACTGCGTCCATAGCAACAGTCTGTTATACATGGCAGCGGCCTGCTATAAAGAAATAACAGACTATGATTGACCAATCAGAATGGAGTGTTCAACAAAGCCGGGTAATAAGAGGCTTATATGTAAGGGATAATGTACAGCGAGCCGGTCATTGTTGGGAAATAAACCCTGACAGGGTGATGCTGGTAGACTCCCGACGCAAAGCAACGATCTGCTGTAAAGAAATAACAGACCATAGAACGCCGTCATTGACCAATCAGAATCAAGTGTTCAACAAAGCCGAGTAATAAAAGGCTTATCAGTAAAGGGTAATGTACAGGGCGATGCTGCACCCCGACATGAAGCAGAGGGGTGGACCCCGACGCAACGCAACGGTCTGCTATAAAGAAATAACAGATGGTAGAACGCCGTCATTGACCAATCAGAATTGAGTACTCAACAAAGCTGTGTAATTAGAGGCTTATAACGACTGATAACGCACATTTAATGAGCTGATAACAGTCAAATCAGGTGCAGCCATTTGTGGTAAAGTGATATATCACATGATTTCTGGAGGATATCACCAGTATTCTGCGTACAGTATTTGTGCCTGCTCTTTTTGTGCTACAGGTCAAATGTAGGCCACTACACAGACTCAGTTTGGTCATACAGTGAGTCCTAATACAGACAGGACACATGTAGCTGACCCACTGACTTCCCCACAGTGGGAAATCAAACAAAATACCCCCCTTGACAAGTGTTATCTGGTCATGATGGATAACTTCTGCCATCTAGAGGATGTCTTGCGAAAGAACATTTTCGTATCACTTATTTGCTGCAACATGATACGTTTAAAAACAATGTACTTTTAAAAGACATTGTTCACAACTACTGTTTGTATTCCAATTCAAATGTATAAAAGGTAGTGATACTGGAATGAAATTTTGTTTGATAGCTTCTTGGTATGTGGTGATCAGAAAATCATTCATTCTGTATAAGACAACACATATTGTACTCACAGTATAATACGGGAAGTTAATATTATAGCATCAAAGTATAAATCAATAATATATATGTGATAAAAATTCCACTTTAACATCCCTTGCTGCTGTATGTGTGCCCTAACACTTTCTCTCTTTCTGTGTGAGACATAAGCATTAATCCATCCATAAACTGATTCATGACTCTGATGTGAACACAATCATCACAATCATCTGTTTCATTTCTGGGATCATTTCTCCATATACAGTGAGTAGAACTGGGCATTATCTCAGTAACAATGTCCACATATTTTCTTGACAAGCACTACGTCAACACACTGTATTGCTTGTAATCTGACAGCTGGTCTGGCGTCAGATTCAGAACTTTATGCTGCTATTATCTATGATTGTTACACTGGGGCAGGAATGCTGCTAATGCACCCTGTACCAAGTCTTTGTGTATACATTACTAGTTTTCAACCTATTTTGATAATTAAAAACAGAAAGCAGGACCAGGACTGCACCTTTAATCAGCAACTGTTTACAATCTGCTACATGCAAATTACAAAAATCAAAGCAAAAACAACAGGAATGTTTCTGTATCACCTGTCCGTCTGTCCATCCCTCCAGTGAGATTAAAGAAAATTTAACAATTTTTCACTGAAAACTCTATGAAAGATTCTGTTTTTTCTTGAAGTCAGATGGGTATATATACATGGGTTTGATGTAGCTGTAAAGTTGAACAGACTGAAGCACTGTTACTGACTGGTTCAATTGAAATGCTCACTGTAAAAGCTTTTTTAATGTCGCCTACCTTTTATTCTATTGAATTGTGTCGGCATGACTGCTGCTTGCATGCCCTGCCTTTATGAACTGTGCACAGTATGAGTCTTTCTATAGATAATGATAATATTGAAAGCGTATATACCTTTAAAAATACAGAAGGAATGTATATTTATTGAATACCCTTGTTAATGCACACTACTGAATTATATGATCACTGTTTTTACTCTTAATAAAAAAATATTTACTCTTCGCTTTTTGTGTGTGTGGGTGTGTGTGTGTTTAAGTATAAGTGACTCGTGTTTCCTTAACACAAAGACTGTTAATTAAAGCAGGGTTAAGAACCAGGGTGGCTTACCTCAGAAGTTAATCTTTAGTAAATCACTGCTCTGTGGCTGTTTGTCAGCCCTGTGTAGCCTGAATGGACAGGCTAAGCACAGTAGTATTCAGATTGCAACACGAATAGATTGTAAACCGGATAATTATCAATCATATTCACCTGATTCATTTACTGTGAGGTTAAAGTTCCACACACATTTATTATTCCCGGGGTGTCCAATACTGACGCTTTGTCACAGCCGTCGGCGTCAGATACTGACACACAGGGCACCCTTTAGAATCAGTATGAGACGCACCAAGCTTTCCATTAAAGCTGCAGTAGTCAGTATATTTTTGGCATCATTGGGCAAAGATTCCATAATAACCTTTCAGCATATTGTAATTCAAGTGTTCTGAGAGACAACTAGACTTCTGCTCCTCCTCATGGCTCTGTTTTCAGACATTAGAACATCTAGCCTAGTGATGGGAGACTTTGACCAATCACAGGTCAGTTCAGAGAGAGAGCGTTCCTATCGGCTGTTCATTCAACGGAGGCAGTTGTCAGTCACCCGTGAACTCCAATCAAACGGTCAAACTAGGGAGCGCTGATCAAATATTAATCAATATTCTGTTACTGTAATGCCTATTTTGATTTTTTGAATTTGGGCTTTTTTTTTTTTTTTTTTACAAACCAAGGAATCAATCCATGAATCAAAAATAAAATAATCAGGAGTTTAACTCATAAACAAATAATCAATAGTTGTGGTCATACATGAAATAGTTGAAATTTAGCTCCACCTCAACCAACAACAGCAGTAGACTGCTGCTCACATTAATGAGTGGGCTAATAGCCTACTAATCTAATTATATAATACAGTATTCTATATAATAATATAACAGTCACAGCGGCCATTTTTCTGTATGAGTACACATACTTTTACTTGTAATACTTTAAGTACATTTTTTAGCTATACTGACACACATTTTCAATGCAGGATTTTTACATACATGTTTAGTATAGAGAGCTGAAACTAAAGAACATGTGGTATGACATGAAGTGAAGCTGAGAGCCAGCAGCAGCAGCAGCAGAGATACCTGAGGCTGCTACCTGTCTGGGCTCGAGCAACATGCTGCATCACACTGACGTCACGGTTACCTTAGCAACCGATTAGGCGTCACCACTCTGGGCTGCAGATTCATGAGTGCGCGTTTCTTCCCGCAGACTGTCCCGTCCGTTCTCTTAATACATCCATGGTCCCGTCCCGTCCAGAGGGGGAACTCTGGGGGACTGGTTTCTGAAGGACAGTAAAGCAGATGTCTCTTTCCAGCAGCCTGCTGGGTTCTGTCTGTTCTTCGTGGTGTAGCGGACCTGCCGACCGTCGCTGTGCTGCTGGTGGTGCTGGTGGTGTTGTTGTTGTTGTTGTCAGCCAGCAGCAGCAACCACCATGGCTGAGGAGGACAGTGAATGGGTGGTAGAGAGCATCGTTGGTTACCTGGGAAGTCCCGAGTGGGTCATTCCTGTCACGGACTTTATGGAGAACAAATGCACAGGTAACAGCAGCAGGTTCTCCGCCATGTTCAGTCTGCAGGAGCTCTGTTCTCCACAGTGACACCAGAGCCTCTCTGGAGCTGCGCACCGTTAGCACGGTAGCTTAGCTAACGCTAACGCTGACTTGTGACTGCGTTGTTTCTGTTAGCAGATTTGTAGGCTGTGCTATTTTTATACCGTTTGTTTACTCTGCACTTATTAATTAATACACGTCCCTTTTGCGAGTTAAAGGAGATTTCAGAACATTTCCCTCTGGATAAAGCCACAAAGGACATGTATAGGTAACAAGTGATAACTCAGTAAAGATACTGTAGCTAGTTAACTTCAGTAAGAGAGTTAGCTAGCAAAATCACTTCAAAACCTGAGCTACCAAAAAGTTCATTTATATGAACTGATTGTGTGCAATCAACGCTATCGTTACATAACACACACAGCCTGGTAAATCAAGATAGTTTAGTGTTTTCACATCTCCTGTGGGCACAGTGTAAATGTTGAATTATTAACATTTCTACGCTAATCATTTGACCTTTTCTTAGTTTTTGATGACGAAGATGAAAATAAGTTGTCATACACAGAGATCCACCAGCAGTATAAGAAGTTGGTGAGTACAGTCTTTGGTCCAGATGTGTCAAACTGCCACATCAACGTTACTCAGTAGTGGTTTTCTATTATTGACTCAGCACACTGGACTGATGTAAGCTGCTTTGCTGTTGCAGGTGGAGAATCTGTTGGGGAATTACATGCAGGAGGTTGGCATCAACGAGCAGCAGTTTCTGGATGCATGCACCTCTCCTTTTGCCAAGTCCAAAACACTGCAGGTACATTAAGCTCCCTGTTCGCACTCCACCAGTCAGTCAGCATGCCAGCTAACCTGAATGGAGATTTGCTTACAAAACTACAGTTATGCTGCTTTGTACCTGGTTGCCAAACATATCTGGTCTCTGTCTTCTCCTTAAAGGCAGATGTGTGTTTTCCTGATGAATCAGCAAAAGGAGAAACCAGTTTGTGATATATTTATCCCCAATTCTGTCCTGTCACAGTGCCATAACGTTGTCAGGCTGAATGTGTTTCCCAAACAGGTCAATTCCAAGCAACAGATTTTCACCAAAAGTTATTATTCTTTGCCTGAACCCTGGTACATCAGGAATCACTCATGTTTTCATTAGGGGAAGCTGCGATACTTGGTCTTTGGGTATCGGCCGATACCAACTGCCAATCTGATACCAGTGTTTTATTAATAAGCTGTATGCTTCACTGTGTGGAAGTGACTGGGATCATTCTTTTATGTGTAAGCAAACATCAGGCTGGACTCAAACATTTATTTCCTAACTTTGTAAAACAAAATGCAACAAGGTAACAAAATAAATACATAGATTTAAATTTACTGAATTGTTATTTATTATTAGAATAATAAATCGTACACCAGCAACTTGGTAAAAACAATCTTCAAAATTAACAGGAATTACAATTCAAGTGTAAACATTTTTAATGCAGCAACGAATTGGTCAAAACTTAAACAGGTATTACAATTTCAGTATATAATGTGTATAGTATATAAACATAGAATTGAATTGAATAGATCGGCCCTATTGTCACCGATACCCAATCCAGCTATTTGATATCTGATCCGGTATCGGTATCGGTGCATCCATAGTTTTCAGAATTGTACCTAAAACTTGACATGACATTCTCCTGTTTATGTGGTTGCTTCTTTTAACTTTTTATTCAAATATTGCAGCACCATGGGGCCTATCAACTCTATATTTTTGTTCAGTAGTCTTTATGGCAGACCATCTACAACTGTTTTGGCAACCTTGACGAGGTGCTTGTATCTAAAGCAGAAATGAGCTCCCATGTTTTTTTCTTTCAGAAAAATCATAAAGCATCTGCTTTTCTTCAGTCTCCTGAGTTTACATAGTTTGATGATGTCACATCAACCTCTAATATGGCTTTTTTGAGAATTCATGCTCACCACTGCAGCCCTTTTGTTTAGTCAGTGGGAAAAATCTCAACTGTTCTGTTCTTTTATGAAAATGTTTGTCGTTAATTCATTAACAATTTTGGAAAGTTGTAACTGTTTGCCCAAGCTGTAAGCTGTTTAGTTCTTATTAGTTAGTTCTTTATTTGTGCATATAATAGAACAAAAGAGAAGAGATATACAATAACATAAATAAATGCTCAGGTGGGTTGGGAAAAAAAACACCCTGAGGGCTTGTAATAGGAACCCACCTAACAATGAAATGAAATACAACTGTTACAATTTATAAACAACTAAATATTTTTTAAATATCTAAAAGAAAGAAAATAATACTATTTCCAAACAAGAAATGCTAGAGATGTTTGAGACAACTTGCTTAATAACATGATGTTTTAAACGTGGTATATTTTTGCTTGAATAGGAATTTTAAGATAACATTTAATATTTTACACTCTACTGTTATATTTTCCTTGGCACTGGTCAACAGCTGTAATGTTGCTGTGCCAGATTGGCAGATCTGGATTTCACCAAAATCCGCCGGAGACTTGAATCTCATTAATTACCGCTGAGATAAATAGTTAATGTCTGCAAAGCTGGTCAAATTCTCCTAAAACAAAGATTAGCAGTGGCAGAAGTTTCACTTTGCAGAGGTTGTTTCAGTTTGCCCATGCAGAGATTTTATATAAAAATGAAAAAACAGTGTCATGCAGTCATACAGACAGTCAAACAAAGACCTTGTTTTGTGTCCCGACGGAAAAAGCTAGAAAAATAAAGAATAAGGCTAAAGCTTAAAAATCACTGAATAATGATAATCACTACTTTGTATAGACTAACATGTGAAGGCTAGCATATGATGGCACTGTATCTTCACATATACAGTACACAGTAGACAGTAGGGCTGCACCATTTTGAAAAAGTTGCGATTATTTTGACTGATATTACAATTGCAATATAATTTGCAATATTAGAGAGAATGATATTTTTTTACACCATTATCCTCATTTTTGCTGAAAGATATATTTAAACAATTATGGTTTGATATTTGCGGGGATCTGTACCAAACAAAGATGATAATGTGTAGGGCAGGACATCTCTGCAGCATGGCAATATTAAATAAAACATTTTGACAGACATTTCGCCTTTAACAAATATTGTGCCTCCTACTATTTGAAAATTTCAGTAGACTATATTGAGATTTCAATACAATTTTGATTAATTGTGCAGCCCTAATAGATAGACAGAGGTTAGTGAGTGTTAGTGTCCTGTCTCTATAGACTTACCTACTGTAGCTGACTGTACCTTTCCTGTGATTAAGTTACTCAGTGAAACAGGATATACTGTAGGTCGGGGCTTCAGGAAGAAACAGTAAGAGAAACTGACAGAAGGAGGAGGAGAAAGAGAGAAGCTGAGCATGGACTGAGAACCTGGTGACCCAGATGAACTAAGAACACTTGAACTTGTATTAAAGCTTGGTCAGAAAGATTTGCCTAGCATTAGCCTAGATGGGGGTCAGACTTTTGAATACAGACAGCAGGCTAATGTGAAAGATAAGGCCTAAGTACCACTCTGTTTGCAAACATAGCTTAACTTGTGTAGGGACTTGAGTTGAGCGTACATGCTGGACGTACTGTACATCCTGTCCTGATCTATACGGGAGGCTAACGGGGCAACAATATCCTTATAGGAACTTTAGCTATTTGTTATTTAGTCTTTATCGTTAGATATTCTCATGCAGACAGACAACACCTGTTTCTGGAAAAATCAAATCAAGCACAAAATTTGGTCAGAGCACTGTTGCTAAAAGAAATAATTCCATAATGGAGAACTAGGGCTGTCAAAGTTAACGCGATAATAGCACAAATTTGTTTTAACGCCACTAATTTCTTTAACGCATTATCGCAACTTGTGATTTTTAGGTTGTAGGGCTCAGTTTTAAAGATAGAGTGAAGATACTGGTATCATATGAAACTAGAAAATATTGGAACTGACCATGTCATACTGGCAAGAGCCATTTTCAAAGGGGTCCCTTGACCTCTGACCTCTACCTTTATAATGCTTTACAACAGATAAAATAAAAACTGCACACACTACCTAAAACATTAAGTCTCAAGAGAGTCAGGAAGCTGCAGTGTTCTTTTGTCGTCAGCTGCTGTTGCGAACACCTAAAAGACAAAGAAAAAATACATTAGAAATTGACAGTCATTGCTCTCAGCTCAACTGATGACTTAGCTCACTTGAGCTAACTAAGCTGCTAAATTAGCATAGAGCTCATGTTGAATCCCAAATCTGTTCATTTTTACAATATCCCAAAAAGTGTTTACACACACTCACATACGCAATCACATAAATGACAAATGTTTCCACCTGAAACTAATCTTCATTGACGTGTGTTGGTGATCACTGTGCCTTCAGCAGTAGCGGACACTGCCTGTGGTTTCCCTCTGCACCTGTAGCTAAAGGATGCAAAAGTTACAAAATACACGTCATGTTGATTAGCCTCACACAACTCTATCTCTGCCAATGTCCGTTCCCCCCTCTGTTTACGGTGCCATGTCATTCGAAAAATGTCCCCCCAAAGACTGTTATCCTGAAAACAAAAGCCCACTGTTGTTTATTTAACTTGGCTCGTAGAAGAGCGGTTAAAATTAAATATCAGCTGAATGTAAAGTATTTCTTTAGGAGTCATACAAAGCCTTATGCTAGGATTTATGTTAGGATTTATACTCTACCTGTTAAAGGTCCCATATCGTGCTCATTTTCAGGTTCATACTTGTATTTTGTGTTTCTACAAGAACATGTTAACATGCTGTAATGTTAAAAAAAACAATTTTATTTTCCTCATGCGGTCTGCCTGAACATACACTGCAACAGGAAATAAAGTGGGACACATTTAGAATGTTTATGATGAAAACCATGTAATGGTCTAAATATTGTATATTGTGACATCACAAATGGACAGAAATCCTAACGGCTTGTTTCAAACGCACAATTTCTGAATACTGGCTGTGTGTATTTCTCTGTATATTTAGCGTTTTGATAGTTTAACAATATTTATATAGCACTTAAATCTGCTTTATGATATAAAAGAGATGAAAATCTCACTTTTTACAATATGGGACCTTTAAATTGAGCAATACGTTACGGAGTCTGGAAAGCACCGTAGTGTAAGGCTGGCCAGCAGTTACTCAACTCCCCCCTGTCCTGCAGGCTATAGGGCTAATGCATGTAGCTAGCTAGCTTGAGCTTCTTCACTTAAACTGGCTTTAGCGTTAGTTAGCTAATGTCTGCTAAAATATAAAATATAAAATATAAATATATACATACATTTGCATAAAGCAAGCATATTTGCCCACTCCCATGTTGATAAGATTAATACTTGAGAAATCTCTTTTTAAGGTACATTTTGAACAGATACAACATGTGTGATTAATCACGATTAACTATGGACAATCATGCGATTAATTGCAATTAAATATTTGAATTGATTGACAGCCCTATGGAGAACATGTCTGAAATACTGAACCAATATCAAACAGATTGTAATTTTCAAATTCACAGCCAGTCGAATGGCTGCCAAAGGTTTTCAAATGTGTCAAAACCTCAAATTCTTTTTCTACGAAATATTCTTTAGACCTCACCTCAGTGATCTTGACCAGATCGAGTAAGGTTTAGCCTTCTGGATAAGTTTGATCCCAGTAGCTAACATTTATAAACTGATCTTTAACTTACAGAATGATAAATGGCATCAAAGAGTGTACCAGCACCCACATGTACTGTGTTTCTATAGCTGTGTATACGGACCTATTCTCTACAGTCACAGAGGCTTCTCTCCACCTAGTCATAATGCCATTCATTCGTCATTATCTTGTGGGCACAGGGATTTTTCAAGGTCTCATATGTTTCTGTTGTTCAGACGGTGTTCCTGCCAGTTCTGGCCACAGACGATTTCCAGATATTTCGCTCACTGATGGTCCAGAAGAACATGGAGCTGCAGCTTCAAGCCCTCAGAGTCATTAAAGAAAGGAACGGTAGGCTGGATTAACACACGTACAGTACATGCACCCAACACACAAACAAACAAACAAACAAACAGGAAAACACTAATGATATAGATGTGAGTAATACTGCATGCCTGCTCTGTGTGCAGGGGCCCTGCCAGAGTGTCTGACTGATGGCGTGGACGTGATGACAGAGTTGCAGGATCAAGAGATGAAAATCCTGCAGGAGGTTCTCAAGTAAGTCACCTCTTCTCTCTCTCCTTCTCTCTCTCTGTCTCTTCTGCTCTCTGTCTCACTCTCTTACTATATTTCTTGCTCTCTCACACACACAAAGTTGACTGTCCCCCTTTGAGATTTTTAAAGGGTTATCTTAAATATCTAATGTAGGGCTGTCAAAGTTAACGGTATAATAACACGTTAACGCAAATTCGTTTTAACGACACTAATGCAACTTGGCAATTTTTAGGTTGTAGCGGGCTCAGTTTTAAAGCCAGAGTGAAGATACTGGCATCATATGAAACTAGAAAACCTAAGGAATCATTACCACCCAATGTCATACTTACTCATTGCAAAGGAGGCTAAATAACGCTCCAAACTTACGTTACATTTTGGCGAGGATAAACTGGCATGGCCTCTCTGGGTACCCACGAGTCTCCCCTTTACAGACATGCCCACTTTATGATAATCACATGCAGTTTGGGGCAAGTCATAGTCAAGTCAGCACACTGACACACTGACAGCTGTTGTTGCCTGTTGGGCTGCAGTTTGCCATGTTATGATTTGACCATATTGTTTTATGTTGAATGCAGTACCTGTGAGGGTTTCTGGACAATATCTGTCATTGTTTTGTGTTGTTAATTGATTTCCCGTAATAAACATATAAGCTTGTATAAAGCAAACATATTTGCCCACTCCCGTGTTGATAAGAGGATTAAATATCTGACAAATCTCCTTTTTACGGAACAGATAAAAAATGGGATTAATTAGCGATTAATCGCGATTAACTATTTTGTATCTATTGACAGCCCTGATTTAGTCTTTGCAGTGGCTAGTAGTTTCATTGCATGGGAACCCTGACCTGGATGATGGACAGTCTTTTTGACAGGTCTTGAATTATTATCCAGCGAAGTTGAAATTGAATGTGCATGAATGATAGATACGAAGGTAGAATCAAACAAATATTATGATCCCTGAACTGTGGAGTTGTTATGTTATGGGTAGCAATGGTGAGTTAGTTAATATCTTATCCTCCTGTGGCTTGACTTTTTACTCTCTTAAAGGAACAGTGTGTAGGATATGGCGGTATCTAGCGTTGAGGTTGCAGATAACAACTTTCTCCCGTGTGCCAAGCGTGTAAGATTGCTACAGTGGCCAACACAAAAATGTGAATGGCCCTCTCTAGAGCCAGTTGTTGTAAGAGTAGAGTGCTTAGAGTGTGTGTATACGTGGGAAGTGAGTGGTGAAGCGAAAGAGAGAGAGCAGCGGCGACGGGAGCGTGTAACATTATCAACTCCGGCCCAAGCAGGAAAAGGTAACAGTGTTTGGATTGTTCGTTCTGGGCTACTGTTGAAACATAGCGGACTCCGTGGAGATGACCCGTTCCCTATTATATTAACGGCTCATTCTAAGGTAACGAAAACAGGATTCTTACTATCAGGTGATTATACACTAAAGAAAACATACTTATTCATATTATATTCCATTTCTGCCAATAGATGTCCCTAATGGTTACACACTGATGCGTTTAATTCTGATGAAAAGCACAAACATCAGCTGTGTAAGATTGCAGTCATTGATAATGTTTATGTGATATGTAGGCCTAGAATAATCTTTCAATCCTCAACCTTTTATGAAGCTCACTGATATATTTATATCATTGCACATGCAACAACTTACCACACTAAATAGAAAAGAATGAGTTTCTCTTTATGTTTTTAGGATGAAATATTAAAATAAACATATTCTGTAAAACTTCTTACAGTTTAAGTCAGTAGATGTAAATTTATGTGTATTGGTTTTTTGTTACTAATTAATTAATTCAGTCATCATGTACTTTGATCTGAGTTTTTTTCCACATTAAACTGCTCAGATATTTCCATATTTCCTCTCTGCGTTCATTGCCTTTACTGTATGTGCCCAAGTGTCTAGAAGATCCTGCCCCTGCTCTCTAATGGGATTTTGCTAGTGGCAGCCTGACCCAGTAGAGCACACTGAGTCTAATGGGACTGCAGTTAAGCTCCTTAGGGTCCAGCTAATTTAGATTGGAGGGATTGACACTAAACAAGCAACTGAGAAAAATATTGCTGCTTATCGGCGCTGCGTTACTCTGCATTTTCAGTGTGATCTGAAAATCAACTTGGAGAGACTTCAGAAACTTCAAGATACTAACAATTTTACCAACAAACTCATTGTCTTCTGGGATACATGTTCTGACAATATATACTGCCAATACAATGCTTCTCTGCTACTGACTTCCCCACAAGCACTTGAATGCACCATGAAGGAGTTTGTTGTTTTCATGACAACATACCTTGAAACGGCAACTAAATGTTTACTGTGATGGATTTGGGTTACCAATCTCAAGCAAGTTTCAAGTCTGGTTACAATAGTTTTCAATTTTTCATTTTTTATTTTACTTCAGTTTTGACTTTTCAATTTCATTTAGTTTTTAGTTTTAGTTAGTTTTCAGAGTGACTTTGCAAGTTTTGATTTAGTTTAATTTAATTTAGTTTTTTAGTTTTTAGTTTTAGTTTTTAGAGATTTAGTTTTAGTTTGTTTTTGTGTGTGCCAGGTATAATGTTTCATAAGTATGTAGCTACTGGGGCTGTCAGTCCATTCAAATATTTCATTGCGATTAATCGCATGATTGTCTGTAGTTAATTGTGATTAATCCCACAATCTTTATCTTTTCAAAATGTACCTCAAAGGGAGATTTGTCAAGTATTTGATACTCTTATCAACATGGGAGTGGGCAAATATGCTTTCTTTATGCAAATGTATGTATATATTTATTATTGGAAATAAATTAACAACACAAAACAATGACAAATATTCTCAAAAATATGCTCAAATAATAACAAACTCAAGCCATAAAGTGGGCATGTCTGTAAAGGGGAGACTCGTGGGTACCCATTGAACCCATTTACATTCACATATCTTGAGGTCAGAGGTCAAGGGATCCCTTTAAAAATGGCCATATCAGTTTTTCCTTGCCAAAATGTAGGGTAAGTTAAGAGCGTTATTTACAACAAGATACCGATAGGTTTAGGTTTTCTAGTTTCATATGATACCAATATCTTCATTCTAGCTTTAAAACCGAGCCCGCCTCAACTTTTGAAAGATCGTTTGCGTTAAAGAAATTAGTGGCGTTTAAATGAGTTAATACAGTTAACACATTATTATCGAGTTAAATTTGACAGCCCTGGTAGCTACATAAACATACAAAATACATGGTTTGAGAACTGTAAAGGAATGTCCACAATGTTTAATGTTTAATCTTTGCGCTACTTTAGTGAAGCAATTGCAACATAGCAGAACATCTTCAGGAATGCCAATTCTGTTCAATTTCTGTGGTTCAATGACACAAGAGTTGTCCGAAATTCATGCTGTCTCCTTTTTTTGGTTGTAATATATTGTAGCTAAAAAAAATTAAACTGAAATGGAATTTACGTTCATTTTTATTTTATGTTTCTAAGTTTTAACCAGGAAATATTGTTTCAGTTTAGTTTTAGTTTTTCTTTAAACGATATATTTTTTATTTAGTTTCAGTTTACTGAAATATTCACTATTTCACTGCTTATTTTAGTTTTGGTTTCAGTTTTAGTTTACTATAATAACCCTGATATTGGCATGACTTAAACCCAGTGGTTTTGGGAGTTTGTGGGAAAACTTCATGCACTGAAAGAAGATCCTTAGTTAGGTTAAATCTTCAAATAATAAATATATGCTTCATTCTGTTAAAGGTGCTATTGATAACATTGAGCCCCTAGATGTTGTACTCTCACTTCACAACAAGTGGTTGCTAGTTCGTTACACAACCTGTATATTTTATTGTTGAGTGGAGTGAGACTCAGACACTCGATGCCAACGTTGTCATACTATTGTCTCACAAGCCTCATTAGAACCGTCAACTATCTTCCACAGAGATGAACAAAACATTTATTTTGGACCCATCAAAATTTTTGAAATGCTTAATTCACAATTATATATATTTTTTTTTAGGAAAAGCACCTCTCTAAAAGCTCTGTGGGTGTATTATTATTTTTTGTTTTATGATTATTCGTCTATATATAAAAATGAATGTAACCATTAATTAGATATTGCTAAATAAACAACATGATTTATAGAAATGCTTTTCTCCAGTGCTGTAAACTCTGTTAGAGCTCTGTTAGAGCTCAGCATTCTCATGTCTGGTTGCCCACTGCATTGTGGGTAGAGTCCCACTTGAATAAGACGGTTTTAGGCTTGATTGACAGTCCACATTTTTTGCTGTGCTATTAATATCTCAGTCAGTCCTTTTTGGATGCTATAAATATCTTTACAGGATTTCTGACAAGGCACAGTCACAGTAACAGCTCGAATGACGAGGACCAAAACTCAACTATACTGTCATTTATTCCGTATTGTTATAGTTTGCATTTCTTGACAGACAGACAATAAAGATCAGCCAAACAAACAATTTTAGACAACCGTCTTTTCAATAGTCACATATGGCTCTAGTTGAGTAATTGTGAGCACTTGTGAAAAAACATAAAGCTATGTCGTGATGGTGTTTCTTTTATTGTTTGACATCATTTTATCAGCCTCATAAAACACCTATCATGCTGATTTTGTACAGCTTTATTGACCATCCTTTTCTTGCTCTCTTACATCTCTCTATGTGTACACCTACTGCTAAATGCTATGCGGAAGTGTCCCCTAAGGCAAATTAAGTTGTTAAATAAATCAAATTAAAGGATCTGTGTGTGGTGCCCTGGTGATGCCTGTGAGCATGACGTTGCTGTCTTATTCTAGTTTCTAGTCCATTTGTACCATCCGCCAAAGGTTAAATGTACAATAGAACCTGCTTAACTGTAGATTAGTCTAGCTCTTATCACACCTGGGCTGCTAAACATACTCCGAAACAGTCCGAGTGGGCTCTTGAATGCACTGTAGCAGGACCAGTTCAGGCACTGCAAAATAAATCACTTCTGCTTGAGCTAATTTATGCATAGCAAAAAATTCAATTCAATTATCCCTGAAATCTAATATTTCTTTTTCTCTCTCCTGCTACTTTGTCCTCAGAAAGTCAAAAGAGGAGTATGATGAGGAAATGTCCAGGAGGCTGCTATTGGAGGAGGAGATTGGCTCGACCTCCAGCAGCTGCTCTGATAAGCCAATAGCAAAAAGCAGTGAAGCCCAGAATACCGGCTCTGCTCCCAGCCAACAAAGCAACACTGCCAAGGTAAGGCATCATGAGCAGTGTGAGCCAAGTAAGACCTGCAAAACCAGCAGCACCACTGTGTTACTTTCGTTGGACTTTCATCTCACGACTAGAGATAATCTGTGGAAAAAATCAAGTTCCTCTGCCTCCACCTAGTGCTCCTAATGGCAAGTCTTCACCGCGCCCAAATTAAAGGTCCCATATCATGCTCATTTTCAGGTTCATACTAGTATTTTGTGTTTCTACTAGAACATGTTTACATGCTGTAATGTTCAAAAAAACTTTATTTTCCTCATACTGTCTGCCTGAATATACCTGTATGTACCCTCTGTCTGAAACGCTCTGTTTTAGTACATTTCAATTGAATTGCAACGGAATTGCATTGCTAGGCAACAGCTTGGGTCCATGTTTACTTCCTGTCAGCTGATGTTATTTACATACAATGCAACAGAAAATAAACTGGCACACATTTAGAATGTTTATGTTTAAAACTGTGTAATGGTCTAAATATTGTATATTCGTGACATCACAAATGGACAGAAATCCTGATGGCTTGTTTCAAACGCACAATTTCGGAATACGGGCTGTGTCTATTTCTCCGTATATTGAGCGTTTTAATAGTTTAACAGTATTTATAAAGCACTTAACCCTACTTTATAATATAAAAGACATGAAAATCTCACTTTTTACAATATGGGACCTTTAAAACAACCAGTCAGAGCTGAGCTGTAGCCAAGCAGTCTCTGGGCAGCTGTCAATCACTGCCTCGCGAAACTTGTGAATTCTGATCAAACTATCAAACTAGGCAGCACTGATCAAATATGGATCAAGATTACATCTTGTATTGTACTGTTTAGTTGTAAAATGAGAACGTTTACTCTGCCGGTGGGCGGTGCTTGGTTTTGTCTCGACTGTTTTCAGCATAGTGGCCGGGTCACAAACTTTCTCATTTTACAGCTAAATAGTACTCAAAAATATATTTCTGAAAACATTTTAATGCGAGAAATAGGCATTACAGTAACAGAATCTCGATTCATATTTGATCAGCGCTGCTGAGTTTCGCAAGCTGTAATAGAGTGCTGCAGGAATGAGTCCCTAAAACCCAGAAATGAGTTAGCACTTTAGCACTTCTGGTTCCCCCGTCTGGAAGTCAATGGGTTTTTTTGAATGGGTTTTTAATTAGATGCCAGAAATAAGGTCCGTGGTTAACACAAGCTGACGAGATTTTAACGTTTTGTTCTACGATATAAAATACGTTAAATAAATACCCCTCTTGTGAATCTTGAAGCCTTTGTGTGTCTTTAAAAAAGGCGGTTACTAACAAGTGGCTAAATTAACCAGGGCGATCCTAACGTCCTGGTTGGCCTACAAAAATATGTCATTCCTGCACCACTCTATAGGCATTACAGTAACAGAATATTGATTAATATTTGATCAGCGCTGCCTAGTTTGACCGTTTGATCGGAGTTCACAAGTTTCGCAAGCAGTGATTGACAGCTGCTGTAAAGACAGCTCGGCTCTCTGATTGGTTGTTTTCCTTCGGCGGTTTCCTTGCAAATGCCATTAGGAGCACTAGGTGGAGGCAGAGGAACATGATTGAGATTATCTGTCTCACTACTGTCAGGATATAGTGACCGTTTTCTAAAAATAACTTTTTTTTATCATATTTTCTCAAAGTTACCAATGTTTGCCTTAAAGCTCAATCTCTCCTTTATAATGTGACACTGTCTCCAATGTGCTATTTATTCCATGCTAAGACCAAAGCGGAGGGGAATGGTGACAACAGCCGCAGCAACGGTCACCACGCCCCACTAGTGAATGGAAACACTGTCACTGAATTTAATCTGGTAACTGAACCATGTTAATCAGCGAGCTCATAGTAAATATGCCACAGTTTGCTGCCAAGTCTAAGGATGCATTCATACCATTTCAGCTGTATCTGTAAAAGTTAACACAGAGTGAAGAGGTAAATGTTAAACTGAATATATGTGAATTTTGGCATGGTAGGCTTGCTCCTGTTAACAGGCAAGCACCAGGGATTTTGTCTGATACCAAAATGTACATGTTGGCATGATATTCCAAACCTAAGTATCAGTGCATCCTGAGGGCAGACAGTAACTTTTCTGTTTCCTAGCCTGCATAGTAGGTAGGTCATGTAGAAGCTTTGTAGTTTTAAAGCCTGTAAATTAGGTCGCTTGTTGTAGTATCAATAGATTAAAAGAAACATTTGCTGACTGCAGGGAAATTGGTAAGTGTTTCTTGCATTTTACACGCTATTAACAATTTGATGTGAAACATTGTCTTTAAATGCACAAATTTCACCAGTCAGGATTTTCCCTGACCAGTTTGGTACCAGTCAGTTTTACTATCAGAGGCTCAGTCAAAGTGCCTGCCTGGTGAGGTGGCAAAATAAGAGAACGTGAATCAAGTCAATTGGGAAAATATGGCTCATGTTTTCAGTATCCAGAAAAGTTGTACATAGGGCTGACCCGAATGCTTCGAAGCTTCGACCATTGCCATGGTTATCAACCAGGCAGTATTCAAATGCTTTGTTTTTTGTTTTGTTTTTATACAAGTATGTAATAATAAGGTATAAATCCCCAAGGAGTCCATGAAATAAGGAAGAATCCCACAACATTATTCATATTGAACTTTGATGATTATTAGTTCTTCTCAGACGGATATCACTGTTTGTTTTTGTGTAGAGGTGGATGTGTGTATAGTAGTGCAGCAGTGGCATTGAAACGGGGGAGATGGACACAAACAGACAGAAAAATATGTACCACTACTTTTGAAATAGGGCTCTCAATCAAATGAAATATTGAATCATGATTAATGGCATGGGGCTGCACAGTGGTGCAGTGGTTAGCACTGTCGCCCCACAGCAAGGGTTGGAATCCTGTGTTCAGTTTGCATGTTCTCCCCGTGTTAGTGGGGGTTTTCTCCAGGTTCTCCGGCTTCCTCCCACAGGTTTATTGTAGGATAATTGTTGACTCTAAATTGCAAGTAGGTGTGAATGTGAGCGTGAGTGGTTGTCTGTCTCTATGTGTCTGGAGACCTGTCCAGGATGTACCTCGCCTTCGCCCATGTCCAGCCCCAGTGACCCTGAATGGGATAAGCGGTTACAGAGGATGGATGGATGAATGGATTAATCACATGATTGTCCATAGTTATACACAATTAGTCGCAAATTAAACACACAGGTTTTTATCTGTTCAAAATGTACCTTAAAGGGAGATTTGTCAAGTATTTAATACTCTCATTAACATGGGAGTGGACAAATATGCTGCTTTATGCAAATTTATGTATATATTTATTATTGTAAATCAATAAACAACACAAATCAATGACAGATATTGTCCAGAAACCCTCACAGGTACTGCATTTAGCATAGAAAACAATGTTCAAATCATAACATGGTAAACTGCAGCCCAACAGGCAACAACAGCTGTCAGTGTGTCAGTGTGCTGACTTGACTATGACTTGCCCCAAACTGCATGTGATTATCATAAAGTGGGCATGTCTGTAAAGGGGAGACTCGTGGGTACCCATAGAACCACATTCACATATCTTGAGGTCAGAGGTCAAGGGACCCTTTTCAATATGGCCATGCCAGTTTTTCCTCACCAAAATTTAGCGCAAGTTTGGAGCGTTATTTAGCCTCCTTCGAGACTAGCTAACATGGCATGGTTTGGTTTGGTACCAATGGATTCCTCAGGTCTTTTCTAGTTTCATATGATGCCAGTATCTTCACTCCAGCTCTAAAACTGACCCGCTACAACCTCCGAAACATCGACAGCCCTATGTTTCCCTTGGAAGCCCAAAAACTTGTATTGGGGACAGCCCTAGTTCTACAGTAATGTGACTGTACGACACACTAGTGCCTACAGGTCTACAATCTGAGGACTGTATATGTTGTTGTAGCTGCGTTAGCATGTTGAAGTTTGAGCTGCAACAATTAAGCAATTAATCAATTAGTTGTCAGGTATTAAATTAATCTCCAACTATTTTGATAATGGATTAATCGGTTTGAGTCATTTTTTAAGAAAAAAAAGTCAAAATTCTCTGATTCCAGCTTCTGAAATGTGAATATTTTCTGGTTTCTTTACTCCTCTATGACAGTAAACTGAACATCTTTTAGTTTTAGTGGACACAACAAGACATTTGAGGGACGTCATCTTTGGCTTTTGGAAACACTGATCGACATTTTTCACCATTTTCTGACATTTTATAGACAAAACAACAATCGATGAAATAATCGACACATTAATCAGTAATGAAAATAATCACTAGTTGCAGCCCTAGTTGCAATAGTGGGCTGAATTTGATGCAGTGCTTGTGTCATCTGTGCTACATGTATTAATGCCTGTGGGTCCCTTCCCTCCAGGTCAACGGCAAATCCGTCACAAAAGAAGAGAGCAAGACGGCTGCTCCAGGAGGCGGAGAGAAGAAAAGAGCAGCTAAGAGCAGCTCCACGTCTAAACCCACACCAGGTATCCCAGAAGAGCTTCAAACCACCAGCTTCTCTTCTTGTTGCCTTATTATAACTTAACACCACATTTAGCTGGTTTATGGTTTTGTTTTAATCTTGAGAAAACTCTGAATAAATCCAAATTATAGTTTTCATAACCTTATTGACATACGAGGGAAAATGTGGAGATTAATTGTGTTCTATTGATGTACAGGAAATAAGCCACATGCTATTGAGGTCTATTTTTATAGTGTCCTTTTTTTAACACACAACCAACCTGAGAAAGTCCCCAAGCTAATTTGAACGTGTGTGTGCAGAATGTGGCAGTAATGGAGTGGAGACCAGAGTCCTTCCAGCAGTGAGAGCTCCAGGGAGGTCCGCTGAACTCTCCGTCAGCCTCGGTCCTGGTACCAAGGAGCAGAGCAGCAGCAACCAAACTGCAGCCGAGGCCTGGCTGGAGGAGGCACACAGGGAGGCTGGCTTCTCTAAGCCATATACTGTGAGTCTTTCCTTCTCCTTGTTTCATTTAGCACAGTCCTGTGTAGTTGTTTTTTAGGATATCAAATTTTGTCATGACCAAATTCAAGTGAAGAACTTCTTAATGTGTCTGTTTCATATTTTTAGTTTGCACACCACCAGGTCAGATTAGCTGTATAAAATACAGACACTTAATGTTACTGGGAGGAACTTTTAACTGGTTATGAAACAGTCTCAATTTAATAGTGATGCAAAGAACGTATATTGCTAAGAAGTGAAAGTCAATTGTTCGTTCCATCATCCACCAGTAGAGCTAGGATTCCGCCATTTTGGACTGAAATCAACTACCGGACGCCGGTGAAACGTCCACCTACAAAGTGCCGTGCAAAAGTAAAACAAAATTATTTCTATTCTGTTGTCATACTTAATGTCTCTACTGATATGGTCTGTGCTCAACAATACAAATATTATACATATGCTTACTATTATAACTATTTACTTACTTACTTATTTATTTATTAAACTTTTTGCCCCAGAGGAGCATAAAGGGAGCGATGGACATAAATGGAAGTTAGAAAAATCTAGCACACAGATTTCTCTCAATCTCAAACTTTTTCATGTCGAGGACCTCCAAAGTAGATGTCCAACAGACCACAGAGCATGGATGTATAGAGGTTGTGTCCTGTGCGTTTGCCCTGCGTATTAGTAAATAGCCTACAACTACATTAAGTTCTGTTGATGTCATGCTACTATCACTACTAGCTACTGGCCGATAGCCGGTTGTTTGGGAACAGAGATGTTAATACATCCACCACGGTACAGGCTGACAGTATACAGCCCATGGGTATATTAGAAGATAATAAAAGTGATGAATTACAGCCAATATATCCATTATTACAACGGCATACAGCTAGCAGGAAGCTGGCAGAACCCGATATGTCATATGAGCGTGCAGGGCGGTGCGGTCCCGTGGGTCTGATGACCGTTTATTATGACGAGGAAAATAACTCTGGATTCAGCTGTTAGTTCATTTTACAACTTTTAGGACATAATGATTTAAATGAGGGCTATTTAAGTGTTCGTACTTGGAGGCTGATTTACCTCAAAAGAAAATGGTCTCTTTATACATCCATGGTCTCAGACTCATTGGCGTTTTTCACTCCAAAATGGCGGCAGCGCTACTACAGCGCCACCTAGCAGCTGTTGTCAAAAAAGTACGAGAGTTTTGTCTCTTTGCTTCTATACCCTTTTGAGTGATGCCTCTTTATGACCTACATAAGTAAATAAGACCATCAGCAAGAATATTGGCTATTTCCCCACAAAATCAGATGAAACGATTCAAGGCACGCCGGTCCCCAAAGGGAGACACCACGCTGCTGGAGACCCAGGCCGTATTGCTGGGCCCGCTGGAGGAAAGGGAGGCACGGGAGAACTAGAACCAGGACTGCTCAGGGCAGACCGTCAGACCCTACTGCAGTAAAATGAGAGGTTTTCTAAGCCATGGGGCACACATCCAACGTCAGGAGTGCGTGGCGGCTGCGTCGCGTGATGGCTGCGTGATACACGCGTCTGGTGTTCACACTAGCTGCGTGTCGGCTGCGTGTCTGCTGCGTGTCTGCTGGGTTTCTGCTGCTGCTGACAGTCCTTTCTTTCTACATAGAGTTTGCCTTTTAATGGCCATTTAACTTCATGATAAATGTGATTTATATTTATTTTAGACAGAAAAAGGTTAAGAAACGTGTGGTAATTAGTAAATAATAGTAATAATCCACAATTAAAACTCCGTACTGTATTCATTCATGGAGCTCTCCAAGTGACTGCAAATGAAGGAATTCTGTGCAAAGAAAAACCGCTTGAGGGCTTTTATTTTGAAATGAAAGCAGGAAGTGTTGATTTAAACCCCATATTTATCAATTCATGGAGCTCTCAAAGTGACTGCGTGTTCCACAGCACTGACTGCTCATATTTCAGAATAAAAGCCTCGTGTTAACAAATGAAGGAATTCGTTCCACAGAAAAAACACCTGAGGGCTTTTATTTCGAAATGAAAGCAGGAAGTGTTGATTTACAAATAAATCTTTACTTTTTTTCATCTCTGTAACATATTCTACAGATAGACATCAAAACTGTAGTAAAGTCTTGCTGGTATGATGTCAATATACAGTCAATAGATCACCTTCACTGTCTGTGACATATTCTACAGATGTCTAGACATGTAATCTGTACTAATCTTGCTGGTATGATGATAATATACAGCCAATAGATCACCTTCCCTGTCTGTTGCTGCTGTGAGACGCAGCTGAGACGCGCGCGGCTCACGTGAAAAATAGGCGAGACCTCTATACTATAAAATAGACGCGCGTCTCATGCGGGCAGTGTGTCCACTCTAACCTGTTAACATGGATGCCGAAATAAAAAAACAACACGCCACGCAGCCGCCACGCGCTCCTGACGTTGGATGTGTGTCCACCACTTAAAAGGACTCTGGTGCTCGGAAATACTCCCGCTTTTGTCCACAGGGACCGCCAAAATGAACACAATACGAAAGTTCCTCGTAATAACTTTAATCTGGATAAGTACAGGAATTGGGTTTTAGAAGAAGGGGATATGCATTATTGATCTCCGGGAGATAATTCTAATTTTGACAGCAGAGATCACTTCAGGGCATAAGAAACACATTTAGTACAACTTAGAGTTTCTAGAAAACACAATGTGAAATCGCACTACAATGATTTAACCTACAACTTTGGAAAACGAATATTTAAAAACATACATCGTTTAATTTTTTTCTTAATCCCATTTCTGCGCCAAAATCCCAAATACCTTCATTTTTAGCAAGTTAAAATAGTTGAAAAAGAGTTAACTGGGCAGAATTCATAATGTAGCTTGTGCATTCTCAGCAGGACACCGACGGATTGTCTACTCTGGGTAGGGAATGAGTCCTTACCCCAAGTGAAGGAGTTCAAGTACCTCGGGGTCTTGTTCGCCAGTATTGCATTCGCCTTAACGCACCGTTGTGACAAAGCTCTCGATCTACCGGTCAATCTTCGTTCCTACTCTCACCTATGGTCATGAGGGCTGGGTCATGACCCAAAGAACTAGATCGCGGGTACAAGCGGCTGAAATGGGTTTCCTCAGGAGGGTGGCTGGCGTCTCCCTTAGAGATAGGGTGAGAAGCTCAGTCATCCGTGAGGGACTCAGAGTAGAGACGCTACTCCTTTGCGTCAAAAGGAGCCAGCTGAGGTGGTTCGGGCATCTAGTAAGGATGCCCCCTGGGCACCTCCCTAGGGAGGTGTTCAGGCACGACCAGCTGGGAGGAGACCACGGGGAAGACCCAGGACTAGGTGGAGAGATTATATCTCCACACTAGCCTGGATTCCCCCAGTCAGAGCTGGTTAATGTGGCCTGGGAAAGGGATGTTTGGGGTCCCATGATGGAGCTGTTGGCCCCGCGATCCGACCCCGGATAAGCAGTTGAATATGAGTGAGTGTGAGTGAGTGAGCTTGTGCATGGTTTGAGTCGTACTGGCTCTCCTCCTGTTTCACCTCCACCTCCACTTCCCTCCAGGAGCTGTCAGCATCTCAGAAGGAGCAGCTCCAGCAGAGGGCGGCATATCTACGTCAGCAGCGAGACAAGCTGCATGCACTGAAGAAAGAACAGCAGAAAACCAAACAGGTGACCCCACCAGAGGAGGCACCCACCCCCGCCCCGGTAAGTACAGCCCGGAGGTCAGAGGTCAGGATCAACCATGTACATGGAGCATACCATGGCTGATGTTGTTAGATGTAATTAACTATTTCTATCCTCATATTGGCCCATTGGAGTTGTTTTCTGGGGTAACACTGGCTTTGAGTTGTGTCTCTCAGTGCTCACAGTAAGAAATTGTGCGAGGGCCTCATAATTTAGACTTCATATTTATTACATACTTTTCATTTTGGTCACATTTTTTATCTTTTAATTCCAAAACTACATTCCTGATTTCACCTGATTTTCTTTAACCCACATTTTCCTCCTGTTCTTTCTTTCTTTTTCTTCAAATCATCCTTTTGATTTATTTATTGGGTGGTTATTCTCCATCTCCCTCTGCCTGTTTCTGACCTGATCTGGCTTGTCAGGAGGCAGTGGGGCAGTCCCAGAGGAATGGGGCCTGTACCCCTCCTCCTCCTCTTCCTCCTGCTCCTCTTCCTCCAGCACAACTCTCTCCTAACTCCTCCAAACAGAAGGTGATCCATCATAATAATAATAATAATAATAATAATACATTTTATTTGGTGGCGCCTTTCAAGACACCCAAGGTCACCTTACAAAGATAAAATTATACCCAAACATATAAAAACAGGCAGATATGACAGAGACACATTTATGCAGACACGTGTGATGGACTGATGGACACTACAGAGAATATGCCAGTTTGAACAGGTGAGTTCTGAGGTGGGATTTAAATGTAGTAACAATGTCAGACTGCCGGATGTGAGGAGGGAGGGTGTTCCAGAGCCTGAGAGCAGTGCAGCTGAACGCCCTAGCTCCCATGGTGCTGAGGCGTGAGGTGGGGGTGGTCAGAAGACCAGCTGATGATGAGCGGAGGGAACGGGAGGGGGTATACCCCTGAAGGAGGTCAGTGAGGTAGGTGGGGGCAAGGTTATGGAGGGCTTTGTAGGTGAGCAGAAGGTTTTTATAGTCAATCCGGTATTGAACAGGGAGCCAGTGTAGTTGGATGAGAATGGGGGTGATGTGGTCCGAGGATCTGGTGCGGGTGATGATCCGGGCGGCAGAGTTCTGAATGATTTGAAGTCTGTTGAGCAGTTTGGTGGGAAGGCCAGAGAGGCAATGTTGCAGTAATCAATCTGGGATGTAACAAATGCGTAGTACTCGTATACTCGTACTCGCAAAACGGTTCCGATACAACGGCACCAATACCACTTTACAGCAGCGCGACGTTAACCCTTGTCACCATCTTTCGGGTCCTCATGCTCCACCTCCGCGACGGTGCAGGCGAGACGGGCCGGTGGTGCGCCCGAAACCGCGGGGCAGGGATCCAACCTCAGCTGGCGCACGTCAGCCTATATTTTCATTGCTTCACGGGGTTTTGCTTGCACCCTCTGACTCGCGCGTGCGTTAGATTCCTTGGTCCTTCTTTCAAGACGGGTCGGGTTGTCGACATCGCCAGAGACCTCTGGCGCCTTTTACGTGGGCCGCGGCACGACAAGGTTGGGGCGCACTGAGGACAGTTCGCCCTAGTCGACAGTCTCACCGGGAGCAGGGAGCCCCGTCACGGTCTTGGAGGCAGGTGGCGAGGGAGGTGGGTGGCAGGGGGCCGGCGCGTTTTGTTGAAATGTAGACCTGTATGTCGTCGGCATAGCAGTGAAAGTGAACATCGTGATGACAGAAGATAGTGCCAAGGGGAAGGAGGTAGATGATGAATAGTAGTGGACCCAATACTGACCCCTGGAGGATACCCAATGAAACAGTAGAACACCTTGACCTGTGGTTGCTCCGTTGTACATATTGTTGTCTGTTGGTGAATTATGAGGAAAATCATGAAAGTGCAACACCAGGGATTCCAATATCCAATATTGTTTGAGAGTGGGTGTAATTGCAGCGGCTGTGAGGATGGGGGTACAATACCGGGGGTGAGGGAGGAGTTAATTCTTGTTGTGATCATGGGGGAGATGGAGGGCAGACAGGTTTTGACGAAGATAGTGGGGACAGCTGCCTCTGTCTCTGTCGTCTCATCATGTTTCATTATTAATTATTATTCAATATATCCAATTAATATTTGTTCACAAATTTAAAAAGAAGTTATGCTGAACAGTTCCCTATTTGATTATTATATAAGGGCGTGAACATTGTATCATAAACTACAGTGCCCTCGGTCGCATTTTCTTTCAAACTAATTGGGTTGTAGATGTCCGGATCTGGTTCAATTATGAGGCACTTTGGGCAGATCTGTTTTGCCGGCTCTGTTTGCTGTGGCTGCAAACGTCATGAAAAACACTCTGCTTGGATGATCAATTTATTTTTTTGAAATTCTGAATTTTAGAAAACAGAATAGGGGCAATAGTCATGAAACACAAATATTTTTCCATAGTCTCTTTTCTTTTTTCCATACTTATCCAGACCTGGAAATAACAAAAAATCTAATTCCATACTTTTCCATACTGCGTAGGAACCCTGATTTTATTATTTCATACTACTTTGAAACCCCTGACCCCTGAATACATGTGTAGCATAGCCATATTTCCAATACCAGCTGTTTTTGTTTAGTTTTCTAGCTAATCATGTATACACGTGTGCTTGGTTGTGTTTCAGTAGTCACTGCTGCTTTTTCATTCCAACACTTTGTCTTAAGCCCCTGGTGCTGATTGTTATCTTTTCTATCCAGTTGTTAACCCTGCTGCTTGCTCTGGTCTCTTTACGCAGGAAATATCTGCTGAGGAGAGGAAGAAGCTGCAGAAGAGAAAACATCTGGCCGACAAGCTGAAAGAGGAAGTGATCAAGAAATAACTTCCCCTCTAACTGCAATATTCTCATTATGTCCTATCTGTTAACTCACACATGGCTTCCTTTACACCGCCTCCTTCAGCCAGATAATTCACTCTGCGTAACACAGATCAGGGTTTTTTTCCAAAGAAACACAAACGTCATGAGATCTTCCTACTTCAAAGTTCTTTTCGTTGCTGTAGTCTAACGGAGGGAGGAAGGTACATCTCCGTTTATATTTTGGATGTACCAGTATGTGGCACAAGTATTCTAGCATCTGTTTGGCTGAGAAAGTTCAGAAAACACACAGACCAGTCAGGCAATATGCTGCCAGTGTTACTAGACTTGAGTGGAGAAGAAGATGGCTTTTACTTTACATCACTAGACACACCTGTGTCCAAAGCACTCGTTTACTTTAATGTCATTTTGTCTATGTCCAAATTCTAAATGCAAAATGTATGGACAATATAGTGCCCTCAAAAAAATCCCACATTGGAATGCAAAATGTGTTCACAGCATGCACACTACTTGCTAAAATCTTACAATGCAGCGCTTCACTTTTGACAGTGTAACTGTTTATTATGCAACACTACACTGGCGGGTAATGGATAGAGTAAGCCATTGACTGGTGTCAAGGAGTGATTTTGGACACATCCCTGGGCATGTTTCTCTTGTAGACAACACTCACAAAGGTCATAAATGTGGTGAAACACTAACTCAATATTAGGCACAACTGGCCCTGGAGTCGTACCGGCGAGTTCGGGGTTAATGCTGGTGAAAGAGTTTTATGTTGAGGCCAAGGTGACATTAGCTAGCACAAGTGTACAGTCTTGTCGTTAGCATTCCCAGAGGGCAGAGGTCAGCTGGTCCATCATGAAGCTGAGAACGCTGTAGCAGCTCATCCTAGTCAAAGAGCGCTGTGTAAGTCGAACACACTCATGTGATCACGAAGGGGCCAAGAGGACAGTGTGTCGCTTTCTACGAGGAATGCAGTATTTCATGTACGCTGTTTAATAAATCACATTTTATAGAAACAAGCTCGTCTCAAGACTGTTTTTTACACACACGCCCCCTTATTGGATATCAGTTATCGATCGGACTGATTTGATACACGTCATCATCACTGGAGTTTTATACCGGAGAGAAGACAGATCACAGATTAACAGTTTTATAGTTTAGTTGTCTTCTGATTCACCATCTAGTTAGAATCAGCGTTAACTGTAGGTGTGAACAACAGACGGACCATGTTGATGGTGAAGTGTTCCAGCAGCAGAAGGACCTGCAGCATCTCTGCTTCACACACCGTCACTGAAGGTGTCTGTTACTGAAGGAGCTTTATAACACCTGACAACTTAAGTCAAACAACTTTCTTCAATCATTAGAAAGAGTTTTCTTTTGATGATCTGTTATTTCCCGTTAACTTTTATTAAGGATCCAGTTAAAGTCAGAGAGAGAAGGAGGGTCTGTCTTTTACACCTTTTACATCATTTATCCTCATTTCCATTCAGTCACGTGAGGCTGATAATTCATGAGCGTCGGGTTTGATATGAGTTACATCATTTACATTTTCCCTGAAACATTCAGCCTAATAAATAATGTCCAGTGTTCAAAAGACACCATAGTCATATGGGTTATTAAATAATGACCTCACAATCAGAATATCAATAACTACAGACACTGATAATGAATAAATAATATAAAGATATTGTGCCAGTAGAGATGTTTCCTGGTCCTCTAAACAGGACTCAGTCTACAGTAGAAATACAGGCTGCAGCTGTTATTCATGTGCAGGTGTTCTTTAAACAGGTAACAGGCTACAGAGAGAAAACACTGCTGCTCTGCCACTGAGAACAACTGAGTGTCTTTATTAGTATTACATCAGTTCAGACATGAACAGCTGTTAAACCTTTTACATTTTACATTTATTTAACTACCAGAGACTGCTTTCACATTTTCATTTCATACATTATTATTAGAAACAAGACTCGGTCCAAACCGAGTATGTGTCTGGACCGTGTACAGCCAGTCTGTGGATTTGTGGCTAAATTGTTCCACAAATACTCAGCGGTCATCTCTATAATATTAAATCCAGCAGTACACGTCCACCTGGTCCGGCGAGGACACTAGGGGATGCGCTGCTCCACTCAACTGGCCGTTCAAGCAGTGATGTACCCTCTGGTGGAATGCTCCTGATTGGTCCCTGGTTTTCTGCTCACCGTTTCAAATAGGA
>CAKAOI010050722.1:0-34349 GCA_916701655.1 Sebastiscus albofasciatus | reverse complement strand
GCTATGTTAAAAAAACGGCGCCCTCCTGGATGCCCCTATGGTAGGTAAAACATGATGAAGTGCCCTCTAGGATGCACTTCCAATATGGTAAAGTGCCCTCTTGGGTGCCCTTAAATGGAGAAAACATGGTAAAGGTCCCTCTATTGTTCCCTTAAATGGAGAAAACATGACAAAAGTGCCCGCTAAAGTGCTCTTCCAGTAGGGAAAACTGGATTAAGTGCCCTCTACGGTGTCCTTACAATGAAGAAAACATGATGCATATAGGCTGCCCTACATGCTAGAAGACTTTCTGCGTGCTGAGGCCCCACCGCATGCAGCTGGTGCCCTTTTTATTTTTTTGGCCCCTATACCCCTCAGACAGCCTGAGTCCGCCACTGTCTAAGAGGTTTGTCTTTGAGCACCTTGCTCTTGGTTTTCTTTTCCCTGATATTAGTGAGTTCACATTGTGTAATATACAATAGAGCACAAGTTAAATGGTTATGACACCATGTATAAACCAATTAATGTGACATTCATGAAAGCAGTAGTCTGTAGGCACAACATCTTAGACTACATGCTGTGCGAAGTCCCAACTTCAGATTGAATTCTTGGACTGGGGTTAAAGTGATTGTGGGCTGATCCTTTCATGTAACTGAAGACAGTGAGACTGGTTCTTATTAATGGATCACACAGTCCAGGACGTGTTCCACCCTCCTGGTTGACCACCCGCAGCCACGCATCACTACAACACATCAGTCAGCCCACCATGAGTCTGCCTTTTATTCAGGGGTTGTTCAGAAACGTGTGTGTTTATGCTCTGTGCAGAATATGGGGTTCCCCACAGTTGTGACCCAGCAACATGTCTGTAAATCATGTTTTGTTAGTGCGGTGGAGCTCAGCGAAAGCCTGTCTCGCCGACTTTGATGTGACTCACACAGAACATGCATATGGACTACACCCACATTAGATGATAAACAAATGATCCAAGAGACTGTCCCTCCCTCCTTTAGCAGATCACTACCTCCGTGGCCGCAGATGTGAGCTGGCGGCCTGATGACGCGGGCCATACGGCAGGTGGCTAACCATTAGTGCGCGGGCCAACAGGAAGCAAGTCCTGTTCCAGAAAATGAGCGTTTGGACGTCACAAGAAAAACACATTTGTTGGGAGTTGTTTGGATTTTAAATGCAGATGACTGTTCTTATTTTTATTACTGGAATACTCCATGATGACACTGATGATGGATTATCTGGAAATCATTAAGCGTTCCGAACAGGATTTCAGTTTGCTTATTCCATTACTGTCAACCTAATTTTTTCCCCCACCAAAATCATAGATAAGAACCATCCATTGTAGAGATGAATATATATGTGGACAGTTTTTCTTTCAACACTTGCAAAAGTTCTCTCAACTCTTTCCAAATTAACTAGAAGAAACATCCTATGCATGTGTTTGTAATGAACGGCGAGCTTCGTGACAGAAACAAGAAAAAGCCAGAAATTAAGAAATTTGGGATCAAAGGGTTTCGTTCAAACTTGAATGTACTGGAAGACAAACACTTGTGTTGATATACGTCAAACGTCTCACTTTGTCCCCTCTTTCAAATACTGATCCAATAAAGATTGATCCATTCCTGTTTAAACACTTTTAATGCTGGCACCATATGAGACCAGAAAATCTAAGGAATCCATTGTTATCAACCATGTCATACTAGCTTGTCACAAAGAATGTTAAATAACGCTCCAAACTCCAAACAAACAAAATCTGTCAAGGCTATTTTCAAAGGGGTCCCTTGACCTCTGACCTCAAGATATGTGAATGTAAATGGGTTCTATGGGTACCCACGAGTCTCCCCTTTACAGACATGCCCACTTTATGATAATCACATGCAGTTTGGGGCAAGTCATAGTCAAGTCAGCACACTGACACACTGACAGCTGTTGTTGCCTGTTGGGCTGCAGTTTGTTATGATTTAAGCATATTTTTATGCTAAATGCAGTACCTGTGAGGGTTTCTGGACAATATTTGTCATTGTTTTGTGTTGTTAATTGATTTCCAATAATAATTAATATATCTATATTTTTGCTTGAAGCAAGTATATTTGTCCTCTCCCATGTTGATAAGAGTATTAAATACTTGGCAAATCTTCCTTTAAGGTACATTTTGAACAGATAAAGAATGTACGATTAATAACGATTATCTATGGACAATCATGATTGACAGCCCTATTTTATTTATATACCACATTTAATTTTAAAACATGTACAACAACAAATAGTAAGTAAAGAAGAATATAATGAATAAAATATATAAGGTAGGCTACAGAAACCTGAGAGGTCTGACTGGATTAAAGTCAGTGAGCAGGTCAATAATGTACTGGGAAGCCAGACCATTAGCTGCTTTAAAGATTATTAGTAGAATTAATACATACATATAAGACATCAAACAAAATGTGTGTTTGTTTTCCTTACATTTGTGATCTCAATGACACAAAACACATTCAAAGTGCTTAATTACATTAATGGTACTTGGGTAAAGTTAATTATTTTGTCATTAGTGTAGTATAATTTCTGATTAGGTAATCTGTGCCATATGTGTATGTTTATTAGTCAATGAATTAAAGTCATTTCTAAGACTTAACGCAGCATACAGGAGCGTATAACAGCTCTCTAGATTATGAGCAAGTGGAAGTAAAACCACTGAATAACTTCCTCCCAAATCAAATAGTTCATTGTTC
This sequence comes from Sebastiscus albofasciatus, assembly GCA_916701655.1. Classification (NCBI taxonomy): domain Eukaryota; kingdom Metazoa; phylum Chordata; class Actinopteri; order Perciformes; family Sebastidae; genus Sebastiscus; species Sebastiscus albofasciatus. The sequence continues at coordinate 31,635 of CAKAOI010050722.1, read as the reverse complement.
AGTGAGGCCCAGTCTACATACAGTGCATGTCCTGCAGCTCTGATCTGGATCGTTAACAACATCACTTTAATCAAAAGTCCAACACTGCTTTCATAACTTTTTCTCAACCGCACATTCCAAGAAGATGAACTGCAGTGAGCGGTGGGCATGGCTCTGTTGCTCGGCACATAATTGTTCCTATCCTCTCATTTCCCGAGAAGATGGATTAGGCCATTTCCGAAGAGTCGGGCCTTCAGTTTGGAACATGAATGCTCCCTGTTTCTGCCTTTAACTGACTCAGATTATTTAATCGATAACAGTGACCCTTCTCTGGAAGAACACTGACCACATGAAAGCACGCAGGGTTCTGGTAATCAAGGGCCCAGAAGGCTCTAAATCAAACGATGCCCTCTTTGCCTCGGGCTGCTATGGGAAGTGGCGACACACAGAGGCGCACTGTCACTGCTGCCTCTGTTATTTGAAGTCTTCTTTTAAAGATGCGGCTGCCTGTCCTCCTGAAGTTTCACTATAGACAGTTGATATGAGAGAAAAGGCAGCTTTGGCATTCCACCATCATGTCTCATGGGCAAATGCACACTATTACAAAGACGTATACCATTAGAGCACAGGTATCACACAGAACAATAGCATGCATACATACTAGGCTTTTGTTCATTCTTTAACGCCAAGGCCGCTGCAATATCACATGGGAGAGGATTAAATATATAGTTGTCTACGCTGAGGCTGACATATTTGAAAAGAAAATTTCAGCCTGTGGTTTCGGACTATATGAGCCATGAATGACAGGCACCAGGTACATATTCAGCAGAGCAGTATACGCTGGGGCCAGACTCTGGCAGCCTGTGGCCGGCTCTCAAATGAGATTTACGACGTGCCTGACCAATATGGGCTATAAATACCATGTTCTCATGATAAACTGTGATTTTCCAAATATTCCACTGAATCAATATGGTAAACCAGAAAATTAGATAATACCATCTGTGGGATTTTAATAGCATACTTAGAGCCCAGCAGTGCATGGACAGCACAGATAAACGTAAGCTTAATTATTCCTGCCGAGATCCCCATGAGGAGTGTTGATTAGCTTTGACAGTAATTGTGTTTTAATTGAAGCCAGCCCTGGCCAAAATGCATGTGAGCCCGGTGGTGTACATGCTATGTCTGGCTCACGCATGCACTCGGCAGTTTACCCTAAAGTGCTGCTTTAAAATGTCTGCAGTAATTACTATAGCGTACAATTTTTGGTTTGTAACTCACAGACGTGTCTGTGTACAGTGTTTTCAGGTTTTCTAGGTACTGTACTGTAGCCAATAGCTGCATCAGCAAGTCGACTCATTTTATTTTAAAAGTGCTGGTGGAAGAGCTGTACACAAACATGCTGTAGCCATGGTTATAAAGCAGCTTAATGTGACTTTACTGTTTCAAAACAAAATACGCTATTTTTTTCTCCACCACATGGGTGTAATACAGATAGATTAAAAGACAACTGGAGCTAATTCTTATTCCCATAAATGATTAGACTTATATTTAGACTCATTATGTTCAAAGTCTTATCAAATTGTAAATTGAATCTTTTATATCCTATTTTCTACGAACAAAAAGCAATAAACAGAACATACAGGTGATAGATATGCATTAAGCGATCTATCTAGCAAAACATAAAGCTGCAAAAAAATGTTTTATTTATTTAAAAAGAAATAGTGTGTAGCATTTATGGGGATCTATTGGCATAAATAGAATATAAAATGAATAAGTATGTTTTCTTTAGTGTATAATCGCCTGAAAATAAGAGACAGTTGGGTTTTCGTTACCTTAGTATGAGCCGTTTATATCTACGTAGGGAGCGGGACCTCTTCACAGAGCTGGCAGCCATGTTTCTACAGTAGCCCAGAACGGACAAACCAACCACTGGCTCTAGATAAGGCCATTTACGTTTTTGCGTCGGCCTCCGTAGTTCTCCTACATGTTTGGCACACGGGAGAAGTTTCAGTTGGTTGCAATCTGCAACCTCACCGCTAGATGCCGCCAGATCCTACACACTGCACCTTTAAACAATGGATTGAATGACTATATATTGAATGTGAAAGTGGTCCCTTGTAGTGATGAACCCAGAACTCTACTGAGCTTTTTAGTATCTTTCTGCTTTTTTTGGTTTTCTCAGCAGGCAACTTTATAGTTTTGGTCGAGTCGCATTTTCAGTTAAACAAGCAGCAAAGCTCTGATATAGCCATTGAACGCTACCTACCCAGCATCCAACAGCAGACAGACAAAGTTAGCAGCTAGCTGGTGAACATAATGGAGCATTTAGAGGCTAAAGAGCCAGATTTTTCCTTCAAGTAGAGACCATAGACTGTAAGAAGTGGACGTAGCCACCACCATGTCACCTATTGGTTTGTGGACTGCCGTTTTGAAGCCCAGAGTTCAGCATTTTGGCCATCACCATCTTGTTTAGTGACACGAGAGGGTGGAGTTAAGTACAAATGAACGCTGAATAAGACATTTTTAGGTGACCAAAATGTTACATTAACTTTCACGAACTGAAAACACACTGTGAAAGGGTTAAAGTTGTAAGACGAAAACAGAAACAACTCCCGGACCGGACAACGCCGTGGTAGCAACCTGTCAATCACAAGGTAGCCACGCCCTAAAGCATCCCCTGCTTTATGGTCTATTTGACTCTAAATGGGACCATAATTTACTAAATGAACATCATGCTGTATTGAAGAAGACTTGAAACTAGAGATTGAGACCATAAACTCATGTTTACAATGTTTACTGAGGTAATAAATCAAGTGAGAAGAAGGGTAATTTTCTCATAGACTTCAATCAGGCTTTTTTTTGCAACCAGAGGAGTCGCCCCCTGCTGGCTATTAGAAAGAATGCAAGTTTAAGGCACTTCAGCATTGACTTCACTTCTGGTAGAGACCAAAGCAGAGCTAAAATAAAATAAGAGTCAAACTAGACCCCAAATTAATGCTAATGTTGTACATTTCTGGTATAAATGTGTAATCGTTTACTAAAAAAGTTCACTATATCAACTTTATAAGGTGATAAAATATTATGCTGCCCCCAGGTGGCCTAAACATTAATTAATGCAGGTTTGAGGTTTAGTTGTTTTTGTCAGTCTTTATTACGTTATTCTTTACTTTGAATTGTTGGAGGTTAAGTCTAAATATTTGAATAAACGACTTGATGAAAGATGCAGAAGGATTCAAATTTAAAAAGCAGATAAAATGCATTTGCCTCCTAACCCAGGTTACAGTTCACATCTTCTGAGAAATTCACCCAACAGTGCCAACATGTGATCAGTGTGTGTGTTATTTGGGGCTCTTCGAACTCTGAGTTCCCTTCTGGCTTTAATCTGACTTCAGATCTGCCCATCCTAAAAGGTACTTCTTTGTTGTTCCTGCAAGCAGCTGTGGTGACATCATTTTTCTGTGATCACTCGCTATCAGCGTTACTGCGTAGTACTGGATTGAATGACTGCCACACAATGCTCCATTGTCCCCAAACCTGTGATGTCGGTGCACGGGAAAGTCACAGAGGTGGACCTCTTTGTACATTTCAAGCGTAGGCTTCTATCAGAGTAATTCCCTCTCAGATCTTTTTATCCCAGAGACATTTGTGACCACTCAGTCTGTTCAGCACTGTATATCTATGATAATCCAGGGCATTTCCTGCCTGGTTTGTTTGTTATTGCATACTATTCATATGGAGGTGCTATATTGGTTCTTATTTAGTGTTTAGTATCTAATCTAGCCAAATCTTTCTCTGTATGCACTCGCTGTTTGGTAAAGATAATCACTTTACAAGGCATAGGTGTTGGACGTTAAACTCCATACCAGTGTGTTTGCAATTAGCTCCTCAACCGCAAATCATATGTACTTTAAATTTTTGCTGACCATCTAAAATGCATGCCTATTTTAGATATTTGGATGTAATTTTCTCAACGTTCCAGACCACCATTGACTTCAGCGCAGTAAGAAAATCAACAGACTCTGCTTGAGTTGTGTAATCCATCACGGTGAACATTTATTTATTATGGCAATGATCACACAGTTCACTCACATTCACACACTTAAACACACTTTCACCTGCAGGTGGATCACGTGGTGCATCCTAATCATTACAGGGGAAGAATAATGTGTCTTTTGATGTAAAAGCTTGAACTGGGAAGTGCTGGAAAAAGTGTCTTTTTGACCATGGCTGCTTGTTTAATTGATATATCATTCTGCTGCCAGAGTTTCCTTTCTGTTTGGATCTGGTCCATTGAGTGTATATAAGAAGTGGACGTAGTTACTGTGACGTCACCCATTGGTTTGTGGACTGCAGTTTTGAAGCCTCAAATTTGGCATTTTGACCATCACCATCTTGATTTTTTGACGTCGCTATCTTGGTATTTTGCGACCAGAAGTGACACGAGAGGGTGGAGCTAAGTACAACCAAACACTGAATAAGATATTTTTGGGCGACCAAAATGTTACAATTAACTTTCATGAACTGAAAACACACTGTGAGAGGGTTAAAGTTGTAAGATGAAAACACGGACAACTCCCTGACCGGACTGCGCCGTGGTAGCGACCTGTCAATCACAAGGTAGCCACGCCCTGAAGCATACCCTGTTTTATGGTCTATTTGACTCTAAATGGGACCATAATTTACTAAATGAACATCATACTGTGTTGAAGAAGACTTGAAACTAGTGATTGAGACCATAAACTCATGTTTACAATGTTTACTGAGGTAATAAATCAAGTGAGAAGTAGGATAATTTTCTCATAGACTTCTATACAATCAGACTTCTTTTGCAACCAGAGGAGTCGCCCCCTGCTGGCTATTAGAAAGAATGCAAGTTTAAGGCACTTCAGCATTGGCTTCACTTTTCAGACGCAGAGTTGTCCACTGATCTGGTCTAAAGGCATGAGAAAGGGTTTGAACTTCTCTTTCAAGCTTTTATTTTTTGTCATTCTTTACACAACTGTTTCTGTGTGTTCTACCGAGTGCAACACTATGAATGCCTTCCAGGAAAGACTGTCCAATTGAACTCCGTTGTGCTGTGTTCATGTCATGTTGGAATTTCATAATTAGTGCTCCGACATGTAAATAGCGTTCACGTCTACTTATAAGTCGTAATTACAACTGTGACTGGCAGATTTTTCTGAAAGCTCTAATGAATCTGACTCACTAATATGGAAATATGGCTGCCTCACGTCATCTTAAATTCATCATTGAATGTAATTGTCTGTTTTATATTGTCAATGCACAGTCTTTTAATCCTGCCACCATCCACTCTGTAATCATACAACCATCTTGATGACATGAACAAGCTAAAGTCACAAAATGGGAAGCTTTACCATCCCTACTCGATAACGTGAACGCAGCATCATCCTCATATTCTTTCTTTGTCATACAAACTACTTATTTTTATTTTCAAAAATACACATTTTAATAATCCCCAAGTCTATTTAGACTTCTGTCTGACTGTCCTCGGGTCCCTTCTGGATTATCATTAGGTATCTTTTTATTAAAATTAAATAATGAATGTGGGGTCGGAGCAGCTTTTGTCACCATCCATCTCCACCTATGTGTTGGCCACTGAGTAGTCGGAGGTGAAGGGCCTTGCTCAATGGCTCCACAGTAATGCTAATAAGGGAGGAGCAAGTGTTCTCTCAAGAGAATTTTTTAATTTTTTTTTATTTCAAATCAATATTCCCAATACCACCATTCACCACATGACCACAAACATCTGTGACTTCTCCTTTTAATTTCAGATGTTATACAGTTCAGTCTCAGGACACACAGATGAATTGGTCAGTGTTGGAATATTTCTGGTTTGGACAAGTGTGAGGATATTGTTAAGTCGCAGCTCAAACTCTGTGACCCTCCCATCGTAAAACAGATCACTCATCTCCGGACATCCAGGCTTCTCCGTCAGAGATGGACAAAACCATCTGCCAGCATTCAGTCAACACCAACAACCACTCTTTCACAGAGGAAAATAGTTTAACACACATTTATCCTGGCCGCAGCATCCTGCTTTCACACACACACACACACGCATGTTTTAGGTGCAGAAGTCATAAATCACTGAAGTGCTGACATGCTATGGACCTAGAAAATCTTGTTATTCTCACTCACAGCAACCGGAAGATATAATTGTTTCACAGGCTTGTTATCACACATTTTCCAAGGATATTTCCAGTTTATTACAACTTTGGACTTTCTAACAATTTAGTTTGGGCTATTTCTTTTAGTTACGATAACAATAATTACTGAGATCCAAGAACACAGCGACATAGTATAATGAAATCAGACAAATAAGCCACCAGACCATCATAAAGCGTTCAAACAAGCCAACAGTTTATCCAAAGACCCATATAGACAACCCATTCTCTCCCAGGGCATCAAATACCGACGCTTTGTCACGGCCATCGGCGTTTGATACCACTGCACAAAGCACCCTAGGAGATGCACCAGGCTTTCCATTAACTACAATGTGAACCCATCTACGACAACAGCAAACACTCAGGGAAAGTGCTGTGGTGACGTACTTTAAAGAGCGAAAGAGACATTTTGGGCGGTGGTAGGGTAGAGTGGATGGGTCCAACAACACGAGGCTTTTATCCAGGAGACTGCTGTTCATGTCCCGTGCATTACGTTTCACTTTCACTTTGCAATCAGCTGATCATTTGTCTCCCATTTTCACAACGTCAAGTCACATTTTCACTGCATTAACATAGTAATTTGAAGCTCAACCATGTTGTTTTTTTCTTAAACCTACTTGAGCAGTTTTGTTGCCTAAACATAAGCATGTGTTTGTTTAATTCACAACATTAAGCATGTGTTTACTGCGACTTTCCTTGTAAACGGCACTCAGAGCAGAAGGCAAAGGAAGAATTTCATTGTACAGGGAAACTTGTTTTAACTGTGCACATGACAATGAACGCTTTGACTTGCCTTGAAATAGTGACGCCGAGGGGTCTGACAAAGCGTCAGTATGTGACAAGTTGGGGTGGCTGTGCCTTAGAGGTAGAGCAGGTCGCCCACCAATCGGATGGTCGGCGGTTAGATCCCCGGCTCCTCCAGTCCACAAGTGTCCTTGAGCAAGATACTTAACCCACGAATTGCTCCCAAAGTGCCATCAGTGTGTGAATGAGTATTTAGATTAGATCCCGATGGGCAAGGTGGCACCTTGCATGGCAGCCTCTGCGCAATGGGTGAATGTTGACATGTAAAGTGCTTTGGGTGGTCAGAAGACTAGAAAGGCGCTATATAAATGCAAGTCCATCTACCATTTACCATGAGAACGTGTTGATATAGAGTGATTTGTTTTTTTTATTCCAAATAATTGTGCCCAACATTGGGGATTTGTTTAAATTCTGTATGATTGTCTGACTGCTCATGTTTCTTGCCCTGAATAATTTATTTTTAGCGATATCGCTGCGTTTCGAAATCTCGACAATTCACTGGTGAGTAAAGAAGTGATGGCCAAAGCTATGAAATTAAAAAGCCGTAATAAATCAGAATTAAAAGTGAAATGTTAACAGTGTTCTAATTTAGGATCGTTTCCCTTCAAATGTCAAATATTAATTTCAAAATAAGCAAAGTGAAAAGGTCACTCTTACTGTTTTAGTTTTGTGACAGAATGTGAGGCAGGAGGAGACAAATCTGTGTTTTCTGGGTTTCCAAGTTTGGTGAGCGGAGCAGCATATGTGCAGTGGTGCCACGTAGCTTTGAATTATGGACCCCCTGAAGGATATTCTCTCTTTGGACACCCACTTCTCTTAATAAAATAATCCTACTGGAATTTTCTCTCTAGCAGTGGGCCTCTCAAATTGTCACAACCTCTCACCCTTCTAGCGTCGACAATATCCCAGAGGCACAGGACTTAACCCCTTGGACAATCTCTGGACGTCTTCTAAACTGGCGCGGTGTGTCAAACGTCCATACATCACAGAACAACCGGGAAAAAGTAAATCTGGGAGTTTTTTATTACGGTCATCCGTCCTGGTCCTTGGTGTTTTTATTGGTTTGATGTGATGGGACCAGATGTCTCCAGGTGTTAACTTTGACCTGGTAAAGCCTGTTTTGTCTTTGTCCCTCACAAAAGAAAACCTTAGAGCAAAGATGAAACATATTCCTGTGGTGTGTTTTCAATTTCTCTACAGCAAAGTTAAACTGAAGCAATTTGTATGCACTAACAGTGATAAGTCAAACCTGGCAACTTTTGAAAGAGCATTGTTCAGGCAAAGCTTCCTTTCATGTGTCTTCAGCCAATTACTGTTCACTAAACACTCCAAGACATTTCCAGGACAACAAGAAAATAAGGGACAGCAGTCTTGTCTCTGAGCCACCCAGTCAATTAGCTGAAGGCTTATCTTGGTCGCGAATGATCTCACCACTCAGACATGACGCTTTATGACCATGTGGCGAGGTGCACCCTCTCTCCACTTACAATATATACTGTAATCACTGGCTCCATTGTGCTGGACTGACCAATGCTGCTGTTTACAGTGCAGTCTCAAGCATGTTGCATCCTCTTTCTCTGCTCATCCTCCAACAACCAGCACTCAGCTAAGAAGCGACACCAGCCTAGAAACAGGAGGTATTCACGGTGGGCAGCTGAACCCTCTGAAACCCACAATAGACCCATTTTTGTTTCTTTTTTAGGGGGTACAGGGGGTCTTTAGATTGGCACTAAATCTAACCATTTTTTACCACTCGAGAATTGATAAAAATGATCAATAATCCCTACAAAATACCACATTAAGTCACCAAGACCTTGAGGAACATCATAGAAAAAGCCATGCTGGGATTTGGTGTAAAAAACTTTTGAAATTTGGAGATTTCTTCAAGAACTGAAGCGATTGGATGACGAGCACTTCTGTTCTGGAAACTGCTCAGGAAACCCCTTATTGTCCATATACGGAAAGCCATCCATCCTCTGAATGCTCTAGGTCTCTAGTTTGCGGCTGTAAAGTTTCACGAGGCTGTGATTATCCTAGAGGTCACCATAGGTCATTTTATACAGTGAGCTCAAATTCTTTTTTAAATGGTCTCACTTCAATGGAATGGCTACCATGGGAACTAACATCATCACACATGAATATAATCACTGGACCCACAAGAGTCTCAGCTTTACAGCGATACCCAATTTATGTAACTCCAAATCTGTTTAGGGACCCCAGTATGCAGAAATATTCAGATACACCATTTAGTATAGGTGAAAATAACACATTTATACTGCATTCAAAAAATTGCATTGTTTTTTACCAAATCTGCATGTGATTATCATAAAGTGGGCATGTCTGTAAAGGGGAGACTCGTGGGTACCCATAGAACCCATTTTCAGTCACATATCTTGAGGTCAGAGGTCAAGGGACCCCTTTGTAAATGGCCATGCCAATTTTTCCTCACGAAAATTAGCCCAACTTTGCAGCGTTATTTAGCCTCCTTCGCGACAAGCTAGCATGACATGTTTGGGACCAATGGATTCCTTACGTTCAAGTTTCATTTAATATCTGTACCTTAACTCTAGCTCTAAATTTGAACCTGCTACAGCCTCTGAAAGACAGTGAAGTTGTTTTTTTTCTTATTTGTGCAACATCGACCACGAGTTTCAGATCAGTCATCGTTGATCAAACGACATTCACAGACGTTTACATATGCTCAGAATAATAATTACAGGCTTTCATGAATGATGGAAGCTGCTTTTATATTATTCTGACATGTTTTGCTTGTTGTTGAGGGTTTACACTCATTTCATTTAATATTTTCTTACATTTTTTTCCTTTTTTTGTCTCCAATGAGCAATATGATTTGCGGATCAACCGCCACTGTTTCTACAAAATATTCAAGTCTTACTCTTTGCAGCAAAATGTTTTCCAACCACAGGAACACTGCCAGTTTCTTCAGCAACATTGTCTTTCTGCCCCTCCCTCCATTCTTGGTTGTTCCTTTTCCATTTGATCCTCAGCTGTGTACTCTGGTTCCAAAAAAAAAATCAACCCTTTCTCTTTGAAATTATGTAAAATAACGCAAATTTGCAACAGCAAATCTGTTTTGGTGAAACTAAATGCAACCGGATACCATTTTGATTACTGCATTTATCAGTAAAATGTTCAGTGACAACATATTTAATCTGTTTTCCACCAAAATATCCAGTCTTGCAATACAATATCTGCTCGTAGCACGTACAGCATTGTTACGTTTTTTATGGTTCTGTTTAGGCACTCACGCTTATGATCATGGCCTTGGTTTAAGACAGGAAATTCCACAATGACTTGAAGAACAAGACACAACATGTCCTGTGAACATAATCTATTACGTAATAATTGGGAAAACTGGGTACCATAGAAATGCAGTTTTTAGGAGACATGGTTGGAATAAATATGACTAATAATCAGACTTCTAACTGGATAACCAGCCATTGGATTTAGTTTTATAAGATAATATAACAGACATTCACTTGGTACTCTCTCTGCAGCTCAGACACATGTTAAATCCACAGCGACCAACAGCTTCACACATGTAAAAAAAAAAGCAGCAATTTGCAATAGCTGCAACCACGTACGTGAGTGCATCTACACACACACACAACCTCACAAACACTTAACCTCCATGGCAAAATGAAAAAGGAACTCTCTGCTGAGACCAATGATGCCTCCCACAAGTGTCATGAGTTATGAAAAGGGATGTGGCTTCAGTATAGGGGGGCAGGGCTAACCCACCCAATAGAGTGATTCAGGAATGAGTCCTGAATCCCAGAAATGAGTTAGTATTTTAGCATTTCCTGTTCCCTCATCTGGAAGTCAATGGGTTTTCTGAATGGGTTTTTAGTTAGATGCCTGAAATAAGGTCTGTGGTTAACACAAGCTTAACAGAGTTTATCATTTTGTTCTACGATATAAAATGTAAAAAAAAAAGTGAATTTTGAAGTTTTTACGAGTCTTAAAAAAGATGGTTGCTATCAAGTGGCTAAATGAGACTACTAAACATCATCACACCGAACACTAGTCTGCCTTTAGCTTCACGGTGGTGACCTGAAGTCATGCGACCGTGGTGTAGTCCGTTTATAGCCTAACATTAGTTTTTACTTCTGGTGACTGCATTTACGCTTCAAATATCATAAAAGTTGTGTTCATTAAAGAAGATTATCTTGCTGAACAAAACCTGTAAGTATCATAAATGTTTGTTTGCCACAGAGTTTATTTTCTGCAATAATCCAAAATCCGATGGAAAAATCCTATTGGTTTTTTGTCGAGGGAACCAGGAAACTTTCGGGTTGGCCTACAAAAATATGTTATCCCTGCAGCACTCTATTGAAACAGGAAGTCTTTGCTGAGACCAATGATGCCTCCTACAAGTGTCTACGACAAATGGTTCATTGAGTTATGAGAAGGTTAAGGTTAAAGTGTAGGGGGAGCGAGGTAAATTGTCACTAATAATAACGGTTCATTGATGAGTGAAATTATGCCTCCCACAACAAACGGTTCCTGAGTTTGGCCATGGTACGTGACTCTGTTTAGAAGTTATATGCCTCTTTGTTATAGGCCACTTTTTGGCAATTGACATGAACACAAACACGCACTTGACCTCCATGACAAATTTAAGCCTCTTAGGGCAACAACAGTGGCCGCCAAAGGGTGGGGAAACTTTTGTGGATCGACCAACTGACCAGCCAACAGAGTGCGCTGTAGAGCTGCTGGTCACAGCAAAAAAATAAAAAATAATGGGGTGTGCAAAAAAATAGGCATTTAATGTGGCTAGCAACTTCCCCCAAAGGTAAATTCCTATCCTATGTTAGATACCTAATCCCTCAGGAAAATGTCTGTCTACTGAAGGTCAGATTCAGAGAAGTGTGTTTTAATTATTTATGTGAAATGTAAGTTTAATTTGAAAGTTTTTTTTTTATTATCTCTACAACAGAGGTAGGAGTGCAAAGTTAGCAAGACCCATAGTCAGAGTGGGTATTCCTTTAAGCTGGTCACAGCTCTGTGTGTAAATAGTGTGCATTGAGGTTTCTGTTTTCACTTGTGGAAGTCAAAGCCAAAGCACTTGTTGCTTCATGCAACGCCACTGGTTTCAAACAATGTGTCAGTGAAAAAAGGCTTATCGAAAAAGATGAAAGATGAAAAGGGCTGTTGACTCCGGCTTTACAAATAAGATCCACGTGCAAGCGGAGAAGCTATGACAACTATGATAACACAAACTCAGTGATTCAGTGTGTTTACCTCTGTGTCTCTGTACGTGTGCGAATCCAATATGTGCTGTAATAGATGCCAGGCGCTCAGCCATTCTCACGTAGAGGAGCAATAAAGTGTAAGAGACCTGATAGGTGACCTCGTCAAACGAGGGATGCTGCAGTGATGCAAGGCTGGTTAGAACTATACAAGACAGCTTCTGTGACTGCATGAGATGACACCGCAACATGATGAGTGATGTGAAGCGGAGCCGGGTTGGGCAGGCATATTTACATAGCAGATGTTAGACTTCGTGGAGGTCTGCTACTTGAAAAGACCATTGATTTACACTGACTGTCTCAAAAACATTAGAAAGACTGTAAAAAGCACTGAGTCAAACCAAATTAAACGACAATGGCTGGGTTGGCAGCGAGAGGAACGCAGCCCAGTCAAAGAAAGTTAATTTAAATCCTCATTTTTAGAGAGTATGTCATGAGCGCACTTTTGTCTTCTGCAATATTTTCTGAAATTTCAGTTGGCCCTAATTGTGGTGCAGAACCACATTTGTCATGGTGGTTTGACAACACTCGAACGCTAAAGGGGTCTTCGGAATTTCTGAGAGGCATGTTGACCCATCGCCCCCCTGGGAGCTGTTGGGGCAGATGTGAGGCATATTGGGCATGTTTTCTTCCTCAGTCACCGCGCAGATGCCGCGGACGTTGGTTGGAATTCTGCCTTGAGAAAGTGAACAAAGTGTTTGTGGTCAGTGAGGGAAACCACAGCTCACAGAGAAGATCCATTCCTCGGGCGACAGTGAGGAACAAAATGTCCTCTTCCTTGCATGTTAGTGACACTGAAAACATTTCCCAGAATCTTTTTTATAACTTAATCGCTCCAGGCTTGGAACCCTTCACCTATTACATCAAACCCCTCCAGCATAAAATGGATAACTTAGGAAATTAAGGTTGAATACGAAAATAATTAGAAACAATTAGAAACTGCTTAGTGTTTTTTCTCACAGCTGAATTGAATTAAAGCATGTATTTATATTACAAAATACCATTGAGCGTCATCAAGTCCTGTGTTATTGAGACAGATTTTCATGTTAACTGAACCTACAAAGCTTGCCAGCAGGAGCAGATTATAGGGCTGATATATAAATATCCTTTCAAGATGCCAGTGCAGTAATTACAAGAGGAGATGATGTGTCAGTGTTGTGCTGAGGATGTTACAGAGAGGTCAACTCATGAGCAAGAGTAGCGATGACGGCTGCAGTATCTGAAATACCTTGCCACCTGCTTGACCAGTTTTCAGTCAGTCTGACCATCAAGCGAGCCATTTAACAAGCTGAGATTGACTGAAATCATACAAACAATGCCATTGAAAATAATGATAATAAAATCACACAGGCTGTTCTCATACACCGTTCGTAGCTATACCTACGAAAAAGTAATTGTAATTCATATATATCCCACTAAATCAATTCGTAGGTAATCTACATAATTGTAAAACCAGGAAGTATAAAGAGCGACAAACGCAGTGTAGAGAGGAGGTCGGAGCATACTTGCCATCCCTCCCGATTTATGGCAAATTTTAACACTTTTTTTTCCTTTTCGTTAACTGTTTCTGGCTCTGTACAGCGTGTATACGCCCTACTGTTTCCATCCAGACAACAATACAGCTACACCAAATGTGGTTTCCTGGCAGAAGAGAGCTTCTTAATACCACTCCCTACGCAATGGTTTGTGCTGCGTTCGCTGCTGGGTTCACATTACACCACACAGCGCCCGAAGTCGGGTTTTGCTCGATGCAGGGAAAAACCTTCGTGGCGCGGCACAAGCCATTGAAAATAACGGCTTTCAGAGCGAAGTGGTGCCGTTATCGCGTTCTGTCTTGGAGGACCTTCAGCGAGAGAGAGACAGAAGAAGAAATGGAGAATACTAAGAGAAAGAAATATTCAAGCAGGGCAACAACTGATTGAATGAATAAAAACTGATGAATATTAGTTTATGCCAGAGTTACACGCAAGTTCACACAGAAGGGGCTGATCATTCAGTTTCCTTTCCTGAAAATTAAAAGTAAAATTAAAATAAGCTAATTAACATAAACATGCTGTTGCAGCGCATGTAACATTTTATTATTTCCATTCTTTAAAATTCACCAGAATGCAGGAAACAAAGTCTCTGAAACTCAAAGTTTTCTGAGTGAGGACCCGCGGACCTCCTGCTTTGGTTTCAAAATCCTCCCTATTTCTGAGGTCTCAAGGTTGGTAAGTATGGGTCGGGGTGGATGGCTTTTTGTCCAGGAGACCGGTGTTCGTACCCTGTGTGAAACCAGAAGTTAGCGTTGATTTAATCATCATGTAATTTCCATGCTTAAATTATGCCACTTCCGTAGTTATTTTAACCCAAACCTCAATCTTTTCTAACTAAATAGTTTTGTAGCCTAAAACTAACCAAGTCAACCATTTCCTAAACCTAAGTAGTTTTATTTTGAAAGGACTGGAGCGGAAATTGACATGTGCATCACGTGTTGCTGGACATTCGTAGGAAAACGCACAAAAAATTAGGAATAACTTTTCGTAAGAAATCATACGAACTGGGGAACCCCGGTAGCTCACCTGGTAGAGCAGGCGCCCCATGTACCAAGGCTGAGTCCTTACCGCAGCGGCTCGGGGTCAAAAACCAATCTGCCACCCTTTGCTGCATGTCATTCCCTCTCTCTCCCCCTTTCATAACTATCACTGTCACTTTCTCAAAAAAATATCTTTAAAATATATATCATACGAACCATTGTATGAGGATACGTTGTATCACAATATTGATATGGTTCAATCCAGGATCGGTTCGTAGCACCCAGCTTCACTCCACACATACAGTATGTAATGCAACTAGGTTCCCTCTGCTGGTTTTGTTTATTTGATTAACTGGACTCAAATTGGCACAGCTGCTGTTATTTTAACATGAATTTCAAATCAGTTATAATAAATGGTTTGTTTAGATTTTAAGTAACTGTAACCAATGCAGCAAGATTGATCTGCCGTTTTAATCCTGATAGGATCAGAAAGCTGTAAATCATGTTGTGTGGGCCATAAGTACATTTCCTCCACAGCAGCAGGGTGCTGATCAAATCCAGGCAATCCAAAAAAAAGAGAAAAAAAAAATTGCATGTGGACAAACGGCTTGCCACACACCAAAAACTTGTCTCTGGACCGACATAAAAGAGCTGAGTTTTGGTTTCTTCGTGTGTGATATTGCATGTTGCTGTTGTCATGCTATAACCTCATAACTCATCATGTTTTCACATCAATTTGGAGGTTTATATATTTGGGTAGGAAAAATGCTCTGAGCCCTTGTACTTAAAAAGTTCTCTTAGTCCTTTTAAACTCTAAGATGTATTGACATTAAGTTAAAAGAAAGCTATTATTCTTACTTTATGAAGAGCTGACACTTTGCAAAACCAGTGTTTCAACTTGTCAGCAACAACACTGGAATCATTAACATGTCCTCAGTAGTGTACACTGAATGTCTTTACATTGAGCCCATGATTTATTACTAATGTCCACAATCGATCCCTGTGGTTTGCGACAATGTATGCTTTAATAAACAACTTTGGGTATGTATTTTTTTTACCTCGATATATGCCTTTTTTTTTTTACCACAAAACTTTGGCTGTATTTGTACTTGATGGTTAAATTTGATAGTTTATTTGCAGTGAAGGCAAATGCGTTGAGCTGCTGTCTCTATCATACAAAATGTTATTTGATAAAAACAAAGCACTTTCCGATAAAGAAATATAATAATACAGTAATGCAGAATTTAAAGATAGATTGTGGCGGGTGATTGAAGAACAGTTTGGAATCAGGGATGGTCACAAAACAAAAGATGTATGAAAGATCAGACAGTAGTGATTGTGCTCTAGGCAGCTAAAAGACAGCTTCATGCTAATGCCATTCATTCATTAGCCCCGTTGGGACCAGCACTATCCATTGCACCCACATAATTAACTCACAGTTGTCTTGTATTGCGAATTTACGCAATGAAGAGAATAATAAAATGAATCGGACTCAGTGTGCAAAATAATTCTTGGTGTGCAAAGACCTTTAAAGAGATACTTCTACATTTAGGGACATACGCTTATTCACTTGCTTGCCGAGAGTTAGATGGAAAATTTAAAATACTCATATATCTGTCCATTAAATTTGAAGCTTGAGTCGGCAGCAAGTTAGCTTCGGTTGGCATAAAGCCTAGAAACGGGGAAACGGCTAGCCTGGCTCTGTCCAGACTAAAAAAGACAGGACTATTTCTTGGTGAGGCGTGGTGACTTCTTAGGAGGCACAATTGTGACTCATGCAGAGGAACATTATCTAGTACAGTTAAGCCCTTTATTAGCCAGATACAATATCATGAGGCTTCACCTGAATTTTCCAAGGTTGAATCTGAGACAAGACTGAACACTGCTTTGGTCAGAATTGTGCCAGAAAATAGGCCGAATAGAAGTGTAGTGAAAACAGTGTTGGCAAAACAAGAAGCTTTTTGAATGGGTGGTTACAGTAATTAACAAATTGGCTTCCTGGGAAAGATTCACAAACTCTGAACAATTTTTTTTCAATCTGTTTACACTCTGTATGATATTACTGCTTATGTGTACTTACAGTACATGAACTCCAGCAGACATTGTGTTCATTTACTGGAGGTCCTTATCCCCAGGCTAATGCAGGATAATATTATAATGTTGAGGTTCAGGCTGTGACAAAACTGATGACTGAAAGAGCAAACTGAGCCTCAGGCAAAAAACTCCAACCACAGAGCTGGAAACGAACTCGGCTCTATGGGGAATAGTAAACAAAATTACATAAGTGGGCATTACCTTCTCCTTGATGTACAGCTAAATTAATTTGAAGGCAGTTCATTACAACAGAGTTTGTATGATTGGATCAGAAACCACAAAGAAGATGAAAAAACAGAGCCGTTTAGAGTGAGGATCAGTTTCATCCGAGCAGATTAATGTGTTTGCGTACACTGAAAAGTGAAAGTTTTTTAAGATGTACATCCATAGACTGGATATAAGAAGTGAACGTAGTCACCGTGACGTCACTCATTGGTTTGTTGACTGCCGTTTTGAAGCCTCGTGTTCGGTATTTTGGCCGTCACCATCTTGTTCTTTTTTAGGGTGGAGCTAACACTGAATAAGATGAAGATTTTTAGGTGACCAAAGAGGTTATAATTAATTTTCATGAACTGAAAACACATTGTGAAAGGGTTAAAGTTCTAAGACGAAAACACGGACAACTCCCAGACCGGACAACACTGTGGTAGTTACCTGTATCACAAGGAAGCCACGCCCTAAAGCATACCCTGCTTTATGGTCTATTTGACTCTAAATGGGACCATAATTTACTAAAACTTCAAGCTGTATTGAAGAAGCCTTGAAACTAGAAACTGAGATCATAAACTCATGTTTACAATGTTTACTGAGGTAATAAATCAAAGTGAGAAGTAGGGTAATTTTCTCATAGACTTCTATACAATCAGACTTCTTTTTGCAACCAGAGGAGTCGCCCCCTGCTGGCTGTTAGAAAGAATGCAAGTTTAAGGCACTTCTGCATTGACTTCATTTCTCAGACCCGGAGGTAGCCCACTGTGTACATCGCAAATGATAATGTGTAAAATGAAAGCCCACAGAGAATTATCACCTGACTCTGTAGAGAGAATGGACCGTTTTAGCGTCTTTCAGCACATTGTGTTTGTTACGATTCTTTCTCAGCTGCATTACTTTTGTCTGCAGCAGGCAGAGGTTTTCAGCAAGAAAGCTCTGATAAACACAGCGTACACTACATGCCCAGCACAAAAAAATGGCAGACCGACAAAGTTAGCTACTAGCTGGTGAAGACCTAGAGATTTCCCTCAGGAGATGGTCGAGACCAAAATAGAGCTAAAAGGAGAGTGAATATTGGATTTACTTTCATCAAGTGACTGGAAACTGGACTTAAAATGCATGGTAATGTCACTCCATATGTAGCCCGTTCGCATGAAAAGGCTTATGAATACCACGATAATGCACAAGGCATTTAGCGTGCAATAAGAATGCCGTTCTTGATTTCCGCATGTCATTTGTACGCCGTGTATCCTGTATTGACTGCAATGTAAACAAATCTGAGTATGCTACTTTAAGAGTTAGTGAAATAGTATAAAAAGCGCAAAAGAGCAGCAGACAAACACCAGACTTTTAACCAGGAAACTGATGTTTGAGACCGGCCTTTTGTTTTACAAGTTACGTCAGTGACATAGTTTTATAAGTTACGATAGTTTTTTAGTGACATTTGTGATGTACGTTTTCCATAGTTGCGCTACGTTGTTTCCGTGCGTATTTTACTTAGTTTACGCACTTATTTTAAGCCCAACCATGATGTTTTTCCTTAACCTAACTAAGTTCCTGTATGCCTGAACCTAAGTTAGTGGTTTTGCTGCCTAAACCTAACTGCTTCGTTTGCATTGCGTACAAATAACACACAAAAAGCCTAAAATGCGTACTCATGACACGCGGAATGTCTGTGTCACGTCATGGTATTTATACTCCTTCCCGTGTGACCGGGTTGCCATATGATATCTGCTGGATGTGTAACTAGGCAACTGTTTGTTAGCATGTTCGCCATGTCAACTTAATAAGATGAGAATTATGCTAATGTTTTGTTTTTACTTAAAATCACCAAATCAGAGCTAATTGGATTTCTATACAAGTGTGAAGATATTTATTGTATTTTATTTAATCCATTTGTAAGGGACCTTGTACAACATTAACATAGATGTTACCATGAATCTAACTTTCATCAGCAGTCCCTTTACAGGTGATTTCAGTGACTATTTTTTTTTTTTTTACCTCAATAGAGA
This sequence comes from Sebastiscus albofasciatus, assembly GCA_916701655.1. Classification (NCBI taxonomy): domain Eukaryota; kingdom Metazoa; phylum Chordata; class Actinopteri; order Perciformes; family Sebastidae; genus Sebastiscus; species Sebastiscus albofasciatus. Next base: position 12,563 of record CAKAOI010050722.1, on the reverse strand, counting down.
CAAAAATCAAATCTGACTGTTGGAGCTGATGGTGTATAGATGCAATTCTTTTCGTGATAACAAAATTCAAAGTTTTAAACAAAACACTGCTCGGAGCATTGAATTGACAACATGATTTCCCTCTTCAGTACTCATGTGGTTGGTAACAGGCGAAGGCAGAATTGATCTGTGTGTATGTTAAATCCCAGCCCTCATGTTGAACAGCAGTGTTCACTTGCAGAAGACAGTGAAGAAAATGTCTTGAGGTGGATCATTACATGTTGGCATCCGAACACACCACATCATAAAGTAATGACCTCCCCCAGGATACACATTTGATACTGTTGGTTGGTGCATATTTCCAATAAGAAATGTTGTGTAAATCGGCAGAGCCCAAGTGTTGCACAATTCACTGCAAAGCTGGGGCTCATTCTGAAATTACATTCAGTCTTGTTTTCGGTCAAAATAAGCTCTTTTAGAGACACTGGCAAAGATTTATTCCTTTGATAGTTGTTTTATTTTGAAGCACAGCTGTTCGTCAGGGTTTTGAGTTCCCGTAAACTTCATTAGATACTCCAGTAGTCCATAAAGAGCATTTAATCTCAAACTAATGCACATGGAATTTGGTTTTAAATTCCTGGGATGTAGGACATTCCCTAGATCGTCTAAACTTTTGGCTCAAATCCTGGGAACAATGGTTGAATATCATTCATATTTTTGACATTAGATCAGAGTCAGCTTGTGGCTATCTAGTAACTGAAATGTGTGATTATTTTCACTGTTCAGCATGAAGCAGCCACCATCCTAAATCAGTGCAGCGCCACCACACAATATAAAGAGCAGATGATGTTGCTTGGCTCCAGAAAACTTTAAAAGGGTGGTTGAAGGGGCAGGTTGATAGGCAGGGGGAAGTTCAACAAAAACATGAATGAAAAGCTGCAGCGTCACAGCAAGCTGCCACCTCATTCCTCGCCACTACTCTAGTGAACGGCATTTTATCTTCTCTGCCTCACCTAACTGGACCCTACCACCTGCCCAGGTAAGTAAAGGGTGAGCTAACCGGAGAGCAAGCATCAAAATCAATCAGAAATAATTAACAAAACATTATTGTAAGAATTCTAAGTTACTGCTGACATCATAGTTTATCTATTCGCATCCATACACGCCAATGAGCACGGCAAATATCATATAATGTAATTTACTGCAGAACTATCGAACAGCAGAACTACACAATATGGTAAACCTCTTTCAACACAATAAAACTGATATTTCTTTGACCTGATTGATAATTTATCAAATAAACTGAAACACTGGATTGAAATGAATGGGAACAGGGCCTGGTGAAAAGAGTGAAAAACAAACTTTTCACAGTCAGGTTGTCATCGCAACAAGTTGATAAAACAATCTCACCTCAAGGTCCATTTTGTAGCTGATTAAGAGTTTTCAACTGTATCACACAGTCCCATGGAGGAATAAAAAGATCTGGATACAGCGTTGGAGGTGAGGCCCCGTTCATTGCTATGAAAGTTTCTCAGTGGCGCATGAAGCAAAAAAAAGTTTGACTTCCGAGTATAAAGGTACCCGGATCATCCGGCGATCTTTCTTATCCATTGGGCCCATAGAGCAGGTGCAGTAGAGTTTCCTCTAACCCCGCCTCCCAGCTGATCGGTCTCGGTCTCATTCACATGAACGGAGGAAGGGAAATAACTCTGGATTCAGCTATTAGTGCATTTTACAACTTAGGGAGGGATTTTAGGACCTAATGACTTAAATAAGGACTATTCAAGTGTTTATACTGGGAAGTTGATTTACCTAAAAAAAAAAATATCCACTGATTTACAGATGTGTCTTTCCCAATGTAAGTCTATGGGGAAAAGTCTTTTTGGGCCCAATTGCATCACGTGATGGACGCGTAAATTGTAATTCCACCATTACATGAATAAACACTTGGTTAAGGGACGACTGTGGTCATGTGGTCTCCCGTATTAAAGTCTAATGTAATGTTGACCCATCCATTCATCTCAATCTCCTCCCACAACCCTATCTTCTACAAAATTATGTTCCCATACAGCTAAACTGCATTCTCAATAACGCTCTGAGGGAAACATATTTTACTGGATTACAGTCACTGTTTTAAACATGAGGTTAATGTTGTGAATTGAAACAAAACCAAAAGGTAAATTAAAATAAGTCAACACTTACTTTTGGTTTCACACAGGAAACAAACAAGCAGTCTCCTGGTGAAAGTCCTGTTTGTTTGACCCACCCCTCCTCCCTGCGCGTTTTGTTGCCTAAACATAACCAAGTAATTTTGTTGCGTTTTTGTTTTGTTCTTGACTTCCGCAGACTATGATTGGAAACGTATTTGTGATACATCAAAAACAAACATAAATCCAGGGGAAATGTAATTGATGAATGGGATGTATGGGAACGTCATTTTTAGGAGACCAGGCTGCCTCCCAGCTCAGACTTTTTCAAACTTAAATAACGCCACCTGATTTCCTCCTTTTCTTGCATCATAATTACTACGGCCTGTAGACAATCCCGCAGGAAGAGCACCGGGCTTTGAAGATAATTTTACATAGTGGCCCTGGAATTACAACTTCCGTGTCCGTAACGGGATAACATTGGGCCAAAAAAAACTTTTTCCCATAGACTTACATTGGGAAAGAAACGTCTGTAAAACAACGGATATTTTTTTTTTAGGTAAATCAACTTCCCAGTACGAACACTCTAATAGCCCTTATTTAAATCATTAGGTCCTAAAAGTTGGAAAATGCACTAATAGCTGAATACAGAATTATTTTCCTTCTTCTGTTCATGTGAATGAGACTCAGACTGAGGCTTGACCGAGCATCTGGAAGGCAAAGTTAAAGGAAACGCTAGTGCACTTGCTCTATGGGCCCAATGATGTGGAAGCAGTATGGAAGATCCGGGAAATTTTATAAACAGAATTTGAACTTTTTTGCCTTCATGCGCCACTGAGCAGCTTTCATAGGAATGAACGGGGCCCCGCCTCTCGAGGGCTTCCTCACTTGGACGTAAACAGATGTAGTTTTGAGACACTTGCTGAAACATGATTATAGAGACTACAGACAAAAATATACTATATAGGTAAAGTTCCGTGTTACATGTTCAGCTCCAGTATGTCCTCTCACAACCTCTTTGCCTTAAAAAAAACGTGTCCTAACACCACAGGAAGTTAGATCTCACATCATTAAAGGTTTTATGGTTATAAATAGAGAATTTTTGGAATTTCTGTCACCATATTTTTGGATAACCACACTGAGGTTCCACTGCGGCCGGGTGTTTAATTCCCAGAGACGGAGGTTCATGATATTCCAGGAAGTTACGGTGTTGTATGACAGGAATTCTAATTACAAAATTTTATCATGGTATGCACGCAGCACTTGGAATTCAAACATGTTTGTTTCCTGTTGAGGGGAGGCTACAAAAGACACCATTTTTGTGTGAAGCAGATGAAAGGCCATGTGGCAAGTGGGGGGTTAATTGTGTGGCCCCTGTACTATTCAGGGACCAAAATGAGTCACAGAGCCTGTTGTTAGTCCTGATTGCTGCTGTTTTCCAGAGTCCATAATGAACAATTCCCCATAGTCACGTCTCAGGTTCTGCTCATTTATTTATTTGTGCTTAGAGACGTTAAGGATAAAAGGATAGGGAAGGCGGAAAGAGATCTGGTTCAATTACAGAACACCCTGTTTCGTTAGCACATCCGGACTTAAGTGTTCCGCTGCGAAGTGGCTGCACACTGGTAGCTGAGCTGTGAAGTGCATTGTGGATGAAAAACATAAAGGCTGCATTTAATCAGGCTATTTATCCTCTCACTGGTGCTCTGTAGGCCTCTGTGTCGGTTCTCGTGTACGCACTGGCTTCTCCTGTTCCACGCATTGTTTCCAGAGGGAGGGATAAGGCCCAGAGTAATTACTGCAATTTATGATCAAAGCTAGAACAATGTCCAAGACAAATACAATCGAGGCATCGGATAGCAGTACATCTGATGATACGGGGGAACTTGAGATTGCCTGAGTAAGGCGTGCCAGGGAGAAGCTGAAACCACACCACACTGTTTTGCAGGCAAAAGTGGCTGGAAGTCAATCACAGGAACTCATTATGTCTTCATATAAGAGTCGACCTCATGAACTCAGAGTGAACTGCTGCGTATGATTTATTATTCACAGAATATGATAGGGGTCAACAGCATATGGATGCTGGAATATGCAAACCAGCTGCCGTATTGTATTGGAGTATAGAAACTATGAGTAGAAACTACTGATCTGTCTTCCTTTTTAAAACACAAAAATTACATACTTCTCTGCAAAACACTTTACATAATTTTCCATAACTTGTTTTTATAAATATTACATAACTTGTTGTGCTCTCTTCACATCAACCCGATCTCATGGGAAGGCGTATAAATAGCACGACATTACAAGGACATTCTGCGTGTCATGAGAATGCATTTTAGACTTTTTGCGTGTCATTCGCACACCTCTACTCGCACGCCTCAACTCGCACTTTATTTTACACCACAAAACAAAACTATAACGGAGGCAGTTAGGTATAGACCACCCACAGGTTTTGGAAAAACATCATGGTTGGGCTTAAAATAAGTACGGAAACTAAGGAAAATATGTACAGAAACAACGTAACAGAAGTACAGAAAACTCACCACAAACGCCACCAACGCAACTTCAAAATAACTTAACAACCCTTAAGGACACAAACTCCTGTCTCGATCACCGGTCTCCTGGTTGAAAGTCCTGTGTTTGTTTGACCCCTCCCATCCAACAGTAAAGGTTTAAATAATAAAATGAATGATGGCTGAATTTCATTTATCTCCTTCAGTTTCAGCATCCTGGTATTGTGCATGCTGACACGTGGTTTACTGGGACACTTGAACACAACAGAGCCGTTGTCAAGTAACACCTGCGATTTTCCCAAGTCAGATTTCTGTTGTGAAAACTACTGAGGACCTTATTCTCCTGAACAATCAGCTGGCACACCTGGTATCAGTTAGCTGATTAACCCACCGGCTCTACCTTCACCTGGGGAGGATTTTCAAGTTAAATCAACATTTTTAAACAACAAATTTGCCTCTGTCATTGTTCAAAGTACCTCCACTGCTTTAAAATTATCGTTCAGTGCATTTTTAATTTTACAAATTGAGGTGTAATTAGGCCTTTTGCAAGTGTTATTATCCAACAGTCAAATATAAAAATAAATATATTCTTAAACCTAATAAAAGTTAGTTTATTTAAATAATAAATACATGAATATCTTGTTAACAATCAGCTGGCTTTTAGCACTGTTTTTAATCGTCTTGTTCGTCACTTGGCTGCTCCTGTTAGGGTCGCCACAGCCGATCATCTGAGATCTGATTTTATGATCTGCATATTTGATTTTGCATAGGTTTTATGCCGGATGCCCTTCCTGACGCAACCCACAGGAAACCCACGAGAACATGCAGACTACACACGGAAAGGTCCTGCCCGGACTGCAGATTTAAGACAGCAGATTTTTCTCTGTGCCACATTTACTCTGGTCCCAGCATGGTACTAAGTGGTGAGGTCAAAAATCAAAACAAGAATAATCTGTAGTGGTGTTCAGCTGATGAATGCATTAGCCAAATGATTTGATGGTAAATGAATGAATGCAGTGACAAATTCAAACAGTTTCATGCGAAAGATGAAAAATAATGTAATTAGTGGCAGTGACAAATATATTTCCAAAGTGGAGATGGCAGTGTGTTTTGACTTGTAGCGTGTACACTCCCTTTTGTGATAATACGGCGTAAAAACGTGGATTACATAACAACATCACAAACAACAAGCATGGAGCATGTACATCCAGACATAAACACACCCGCCCTACGGTCTATGCAACTGAGGAAAACAAAAGCAGGTGGAGGTTGTGGTGAAGGAGGCTCCTGCCAACAGCAACAAGCAGACACCAGTATACAAAGTGAATGACAGTGTGAGGGCCTTTAACACACGTGATGGGTGTGGCAGTCCAGCTGTCAGCTGACTCAGCACGGTCTGATGCTTCAATTTATGTCCTGCCAGATCTTATCTATTTAGTGATGATTCATATAGTGTAGGCTAATGAAATGTAGAAAAAATAAATTGCTTATTATATGGCATAAAATTGGACATATAATTTTATATTAAAGGTCCTCTATACAATATCCAGAGCATTAATATAGCAGCAAACCATGTAAAGATATAGAGGAGTTACATCTACCTGAGTAGAGAATGAAGTCGTGCTCCCTCTGTGTGTGTTGTAGTCCCAGTTTCTCCTCGCTTTGTTGACACAGTTAGGCCGGCCGCACAACCATTTAGTGCATGTTCGTGCATGTGAGCGAGCCTCACTAGCACACGGCCGCTGCTCTGCATTGCTCTCATACGGCAGTTACACTGTGTTAACACAAGTTAACACTGTTAGCTCTGTCAGGCACTTTAGCCATTGTTTGCGCTGTTAGCATTGTTAGCTGCAAGCTGCCGCCATGTTGAGAGCCGTTGAGAGGCAATAGAAATCAATCCCAATCCCGTATTTGCACCTTTAAGGGCAGAGTTGGAATATAACAGTACATTTAATCAAGTATTGTATTTAAGTAAAAATTGTAGGTACTTGTACTTTACTTGAGTATGTCCATTGTATTGTACTTCATACTTCTACTCCACTACAATTTAGAGGCAAATATTGTACTTTTTACTCCACTACATTTATTTTAAAGCTTTAGTTACTTTGCAGATTTAGATTATTGATAGAAAATGTTGAATTAACTAAGAATTAGGTTAAAGGACAACCGCATTTAGTGATGTGGTTGCAGATTGCAACCAACTGAGTACCTCTCCGCTCACTCCTTCCTTTCTAATACTGCGGTAACATGAGTCGCCACGGTTTCGCACTCTGCGGCTCACGTTACCGCACTTTCATAAGCATGTCGGAGAACTACACCGTCCTTCAGATAAAAAATACAAAAGGCTCTCTCTAGAGCCAGTGTTTGGTTTGTCCGTTCTGGGCTACTGTAGCAACATGACGGACTCTGTGAAGAGGACCCGTTCCCTATGTAGATATGAAGGGCTCATTCTAAGGTATTCTGAGGTATCTTTTACTTAAGTAAACGACCTGTGTACTTCTTCCATCACTGATTAAAGGCACCACAGCTTTAATGTACCAAGTGGTCTGACCTCCTCATGCCCCTCTGCCTTGACCTTTGTTCTGATTTCTCCTTGAACGATGAAGACGCTCCTTCACTGGCTCATTTTGTTCAACCACAAGCTCAATTATTTAATTTGTTCAGAAACTTTTTGGTACAAGCTGCTGAAGAAGTCAAAGTGGTCATATCTACCACACACACTGTAAGCCCTGCTGGGTAGGAGGGGCAGCCCTCCCTGCTGCCTTCTGGGAAAACGTGCACCGATTTCCATGTCCAGATGCTGACATGTACTCGTCCCTTCAGCTATGGTGAAGTACATCTGAATAACATTGTAATTCATCTGCTCTGCAGCTCACTCTTGTCTCACTTGTTTTCCAAAAGGACAAACAACTGCACTCCAAATTTTATCTGTCGCCTCCCAAAATAGGGTGGATATTTTAAGTTTGTCGTCGCCCACATGAATCAGACAAAAATAATTATCTCAACATTATAATTAAACTTCCTTTTTTGTGTGGACACTATTTGCCCATGTGCTATGTGGAAATCCTGTTTTGATGCATAAGAGGAAACTGTAGAGCAATAGTTCATCCAAACTCTCCTCATGTCAGGCAAAACTTTCCTGTAACCTGACTACTAAACACAGAGCAGGATAACCTTCACAGTTAAATCTGAGCCCTATCGTCATATGGATGTGAGGAATTATGCAGGGACATAAAATGTAGGAGCTTCTAATTGGGAAGTGTCCAACACCAGATCATTGTGTGTTTGTCGGTCAAAAGTGACTGATGTTGGTGTGCTCAGGTAGCTCACGGGCACCCCATGTGCCCCACGGGCACCCCATGTGCTAAGGCTGAGTCCTTACCGCAGCGGCCTGGGTTTGCGTCCGACTCGTAGTCCTCTGTTGCATATTGTCCCCTCTCTTTCCCCTTTCCAGTCCATGTCTTTCTGTCTATCTAATAAAAGGCAAAAAGGCCAAAAAAAGATCTAAATTTCAAAGGTGACCAACGTCTTTGGTGCAGTCATATGTACAGTAGGGAGCAGCAAAACTTCTGGGAGATGTCTAAGACTGTTAAAGTTGTTTATTTATGTAATATTTAGAATGATTATGAGAATAAAGTGTTTCTTCATCTGTGACTTCCACAGGTTTCCACAAAAATCAAAAAAAAACTTGAATATGCTTTTATATGGTTGTTAGGGGGCTAGAAACAACCGATAACACTTGCACCATTTGAGGTAAAATATCCTAAAATTGCAATGTTAAATGTACTTGTAGTAATCAGTATACAACAATATTCAAATCCACTGAGTGTTGCTTATAGTGTAATTAGTTTTTCAATAAAGTTAAGACAGATGCTATTAGCATCCGGGTGTCAGTAGTCAACAATACAATTTGCACCCAGGTGTATATAGCATGTCCGTAGAAAATGATGCTATTTGCACCCAACCCGGGCACATTGTATGTGTATACATACGGTTTGTATATTTTCCCTAAACCTAACCAAGTCGTTTTGGTGCCTAAAGCTGACCAAACTGAGACTGAAAACTGAAAATAATCATTTAAAAAACAGAAAACAGAAATGTCAACTATAAGTGAGAAATAGACTTCTCACGGGACTCAAACTACAGAGTCTTGAGTTTGACCATTCATCCATCACAACCTACTCCTTGCACATACTTTGCTGCTCTTCATATTACTCCTATTATTATCAGATGTAAATAGCTGAATAGCTGCTGTGTGACAACTCTCACCCGGGTGCAAATAGACACATCGTAAAGTTAATCAAATATTAAATCTGCTCTACATACATACTGAATACGGTATTCTGTTGTTCAGATCACTGTAACGTGTTAATGCCAGGAGGGTCACTAAGTAATGATAATGAGATCCACAGCAACATTTTGTCTGTGGTGGAATCCCACTGCATGTTTCCCAAATTTCATTTACTTTGAGACATTACAGACTCACCACATTTCTCACATGGCACATCTCCTTCCTTCTTGCACTGGTTTCACAAATCTGTTAAATCTCCAGCTTGGCTCTGTTACCTCGTACCCCGGGCAGTGGTCTGGGTTATACTCGCTGGCAACATCAAACTCAAATCAAGAAATGCTCTGCTGCAATCAAACAACCCTGGAGCCTACAATGTGATCTGCTGAGCGGGGTGTTTTATGCCAGCTGTGCTCTCCTTCTTCCATTGAATTGCACCTGTGAACACACATAACATCGGTCGTAAAACAGATTGGTATATAGCAGAAACATGCTGACTGTCATAAACTGTCCAGATTCAATAAACCATTGAATTCCAAATAGAAACTGGCATGAATAAGTAAATAAAAAGGACTTGTGTTGAAAATATCCACCTAAAACGGAAAGTTACTCCAATATTCAATCCAATCAAATCTGATCCAGTGTTTGTTAAATGTTAAACACTCTGTCCGAAAGATAGAAACCAGAGTGACTGAGATGACAGTCTGTGACACAGTCAAGAGACAAAACCTTCAACTGCATCATAATAATGAACACAGATTGAAATGTCTACAGAAATATGTAAATATAGTGACAGTGATGCAAAGATTATTGTTTGCCGTATCATCACAAAGTCCTTAAAGTGAATCTGCTATTTATCAACCACGAAGCAACTGTGTGCTAATGTGTGTCCGAAGCTGCTCTGTCCCAGAAAATGGGCGCTCTGGACATTGCGATAACATTAATAACAATAATATATTTTAAGAAACAGTTATTGATTTAGTGATCTAGAATTTTATGTAGCTGTTTTTATGTGCTTCAGACTTTTTCCACACACTGTAAATGTTCACAGCAATGAACCTTTTGGGTATAAAAAATTGGAGAAGCAGTTTTTTTTGTATCAAATGAAAAAATGCTGCGCAATGACAAAAAAAATAGGAGGCTCTTCAGATGCAAAAAAATTATTAATGTTGACAAGAAATGTGACAAAAAGTGTAGGCTACGAGTATTAGGGCCACATTGAGAGAGAAAAAATCGGAGATTTTGAGAATAAAGTCATAATATTACGAGAACAAAAGTCGTAATTTAATGAGAATAAAGTCATACTATTTGAAGAAAAATAAGTCATAATATTACGAGAATAAAGTCATAACTTTACGAGAAAAAAAGTAATTTCCTCCTCCGCGAAAGAGGCAATTTCACAAGATGCTCCACGTTCCTCATTTTCAAACAGGCGGAACGCTGCTCTATTTCCCCTCTAAAATAAATTACTACTTTATAATATTATGAATTTATTCTCATAATACTACAACTTTTTTTCTTGTAAACTTAGGACTTCATTCTCATAATATTATGACTTTATTATTATTATCTCTTTTTTGTTTCCTCAATGAGGCCCTAATACTCGTAGTAGTTGTAGTAGGCTACAGCAACAACTGCAATTGTCATTCATATACATCTGTGCATATACAGATAATACTTATAGATGGGGACACATCGGTACATGCATTCATATCTATTGTCAGTGTATTCATTCTGGTGAATATCTTACTTTGTACTCCACTACATGTATTATAGTTACTTGTTTCTAGATTAGGATTTCAATACATGCATTGATAGGAAACTCCTCTACTTCAACATAAATTGCGGAGTTCCTCGAGGTTCAATTTTAGACTCCCTCCTGTTTTCCATGTATAGGCCTCCATTTGGATAACTACTTTAGCCACACTTTAATGATGCCTCTGTCATATTAAAGAGTATAGCAGCACAGAGACAAAACTCCAGCAGCAGCTGTTGCCATTTTGGACTGAAAACGTGCATTATATTTATGATATTTTATTGTTTAACACAGGCCATTTTAGTAGAATATGACAATAATATAGAAATTATTTTGTTTTACTTTTGTACGGCACTTTTTAGGCGGACGTTTTACTGGCATCCGGTACTCGCTTTCAGTCCAACATGGTGGAAACGCACGTTGCTTTGCTGCTGGACTCTAATGTTGCAATAGAACAAATAATTGACTTTCACTTCTTGGCAATATATGTTCTTTGGTAATATTTCACACACAGTCAGTCTAGCCCTCTGTTACGTATATCTGTTGACATTGTACACATCTATCCTCTGCTGGTGACAGGTATAGATATACTGTTTCCTCTTTCTCAGTTGTCGCATCCTGTACTGTACTGTATTTTAATGTATTTTACTGTACTGTATTGTAGGTGGGACCCTCACTGAGGACGCTACAGTATGAGCTTACATCCCACCTTTTGTGCCTGACAGTGTATCTGTTGTATAATAGCCTGAATTCTTCTTCTCCTCCAAGGTTACGAAACAGATGCTTTCCTTTGATGTACTCACGAATCATCATTTGATGCATGATCTCTCTCTCTCTCTGTCGGTCTGATCTCTCTATGATGAGCCTCCTGAGGTAATGGTCCCGAGGCTGTCTAGCCTCATTCTGACATGGTGCGTTGACAAGAGAATCATAAAGCAGAAGGATTTATCAGGCCCTGGTAATCTTATAGTAATGAGTGTCTCCTGAATCCTATATCAAAGGCAGGTGTGATTAAGAAGTGCACCATGGTGGCATGACTGATTTGTGGCTATTTGAAGAGTTTTTGAGTTTTATGTAAGAGTATTATGAAGAGTTTGTCATACATTGGTAAGATTTTAAAATTGTACTTGTCACTTTTAAAGCCTGGAATGGTTTGGCCCTAAGCTATACGTCTGACCTCATGTATTGTCACGGGCCCTGAGGTCCTCAAGTGCTGCTCTCCTGGTGTTTCCCAAATCCAGATTAAAAAACAAAGGTTGCCATCAGAGCCCCCAGACTTTGGAACAACCTTCCAGAGGAGATTAGGATGGCTACGTCTATCACTTCATTTAAGACTCTTCTTAAAACACACTTTTATAGTCTAGCCTTCCTGTGATCCTTCTATTTTACTTTTACACTTGTGTTTTTGTAGTTTTAATGTTAATTGCCATGTTTTTTACGATGTGTAATGCCATGCTGGGCTATTACTTATTGTTTTATGATTAACACGTGCATGTTTCTGTTGCTTTTCTTTGTACCATGTCAAGCACCTTGTAAACATTGTTTTGGAAAGGCACTATATAATTAAAGTTTATTTATTTTATTATTAAATTAAATGTAATTGTAACCTCTCAAACCCAAGCGTAGCGTTACCGGGGGGCAGTTACACACATTGCAACAAACACCTGAGGCGTGTACTACGAAGCAGGATTTGGGGTTAGCAAGGTAACTTCAGGGTCAACCCTGGGGTTTTGCGTCCCAAAACGTTGATTCACTTCTTACCGGGGTAGATCGCCATGGTAACTGATGCTGAACCAGATAAGAGATCAACTCGTATAAAATCACCCGCCTACTGACCGATCACAGCTCGGCGCGCAGATTGTGAAATAATATTACAAAAA
>CAKAOI010050721.1:6090-23583 GCA_916701655.1 Sebastiscus albofasciatus | reverse complement strand
GTGGAGGAGGAGGAGGAAGATGGAGGAGGAGGTAGAGGAGGAGTTGGGAGGAAGAGGAAGAGGAGGAGGAGGAGGAGGAGAAGGAGGAAGAGGAGGTGAATGAGAGGAGGAGGAGGAGGAGGAAAAGGAGGAGGGATAAGGAGGAGGAAGAAAAGGAGGAGGAGGAGGTGAATGAGAGATGGAGGAGGAGGAGGAGGAGGAGGAGGAGGAGAGGAGGAAGAGGGAGCAGGATTCAATCAAACTCTGTGAAGGTCAGTTTGCAGGGCCTCTCTCCACCTGGCTGCTCTCTCACTGAGAGGATGCATGCTGGGAGGGGCCTCGCTGCACTGCTGCATGCTGGGAGGGGCCTCGCTGCACTGCTGCATGCTGGGAGAGGCCCGGCCACTCAATAAAGACAAAAGCATACGCTCCGGTATTCTTATGTAAATCCAGCAGAGTGAATCATATGATGTGAGTTATGATGTCATCTCTCCAGCGGACGGAGGAGTCAGCTGATGTGATGACATCACGTTACTGTACCTGCTGCTGACCTCACCACTACGTGTCACTCTGCTTCAGACGGTGCTGCTCTGATAGCTGAACACTCTGCTCGTTTGTGTTCGGCTTGTAAGAGACAATTATGCACATATTTATATTTGTTGAATTTGTTTCTGTTGGCGTGACGAATTACAGAAGTCCTCGTTTGCACAACGGTCGGAAAAGGTCCCTTAGTGTGTGAGTGTGTGTGTGAGTGTGAGTGTGTGAGTGTGTGTGTGTGTGTGAGTGTGTGACACTTCAAACAGAAGTAGCTCCGGCCACAGTGTTGCTCCGTGTGAGGTCAGAGTATCACAGACATATTTACTGTGGATAAATACCAGAAACGCTTGTGGCCATCTTCAAGTGTGTGTGTGTGTGTGTGCGTGCGTGCGTGCGTGCGTGTGTGCGTGCGTGCGTGTGCGTGTGTGTGTGTGTGTGTGATGCAACATGTTGCTCAACATTTTTAAAAATACACAATAAGTTTAAGTTTAAAGTTACGACTTTATTCTCTAACTCTCAGATTGTTTCCCCGTCGATGTGGCCCTAATACTCCGTCGTAGAAACGCTTCATGTAGTGTCTCCACTGGTTTTACTACATTTCCCAGTAGCAGGTGGGCAGCGTGGTTATTTCATGTAACGTGTCCGGTAGTGATTTGTGTTTTTTCCTCCAACGAAGTGGAATAACACCACAAAACTTTACTCTGCAGCTAGTCTGACTGAGAACACTGAAACTTAAAGTTACTTGTTCAGTTATCTCGTCGTTGTTTCTCCAAATGAAGATTTAATCTAGATAAACTGAAACTCAAATTATAATGAACCATAATTATTGTCTAAGTACTTCGAGGTGTAATCAGCAGCTCGTTTCTCCTCTCTGAGTGTAACACGGTGCATGTTCTGAGCTGCAGTCACAATAAATCAATGTGGGTTATGTGCTAATGGGCTGTAATATAAAATCTAAACGTGCATGCGTGCGTTGAGCTGGATGTTTGGTCCCGGTGGCTCGATGCCAACCCAAATCGCCTGCTGGCAGCCTGAATGCAGCAGGCCTGCCTCTGCCTGAGAGCCATTTCACAGGTAATTAATGGACATAATGACTGCAATTCAAGGGGGAAAAAAGGAGTGTGGGCTCGCTCTTATAAACGCACCAACATAGTGATCCACACACACACACACACACACACACACACACAGGCCATTAGGCAGCTAAAGGCTGGAATTATAATCCTCCTCCGCTCGGTGAGTGTAGTCGTGTTTACAGCTCTGGAAATGGGAAGAATATTGTCAACAATATATAACAACATATCGTGACCTTCACACGCTGGAACACCAGCCACACAGCTCCTCTCACAGATAGAGGTTTAATACACTCACACACTCGTACGTCTGTCTGAAGGGTTTTTCTTTGGGTGGATCTGCGTCACGGCGCTACCACACACGTCTGGAATCACTTATGTCGCCACACATCCATAAACCAACACAGGAAAGACGTGTGGCACCACGAAACTACACGGTTCACCACTCGGGCCAAGAGCTCAAAGTGCTTCCATACTGAACTCTGGGGCTTTTTACACGGCTGATTACGCTGCTTGTGGTTTGGTGTTACTTATATTTCATGTACGTTATGTGTGTGTTGAATAAAAGGTCGTTTTTAGGTTTAATGTCACAGTTTGGTTGAGTTGAAGTGCTTCTTTTATTCATTTATATACAGTATGGTGTGTTTGAGTGTTACTGCTGGATGAGTGACGGTTAATAATGAGCAGTTTGAAGAGGCACTTTGGGCTTTAAGCAACCTTGTCTCCGGAAAATGAAGTTCCCAGTAATTCTCAATTACGATTGGAGGGAAGCATATTTTCTCCTGGATTAAAGTCACAGTTTTAAACACATGGTTCATATTTTAATTCAAACAAAACAAAACAAATATGCAACAAAACGACTTGTTTAAGTTTAGTAAAACTCCGTGGTTTGGTGGTTAAAATAAGTACGTCTTTTAGGTCATTTAAGGTATTGACGTAACTTAAAATAAGTCAACGTTTACTTTTGGTTTCACCGGTACGCGGTGCCATGCAACCGTTCTGACGGCCCATTATTCCAAAACCCCAGTAGTCGGAAAAAAGTCCTATTTAATAGAATAGAATAGAATAGAAAGCTTTATTATCATCATGTTAAATACAACGAGATTCTTGCTTTAAAACAAATACTTGACAAGACTAAACGAGGCAGATAAAACATATAACACATATAAAAATACACACAGTTATAAAGCAAATAAAACAGGTAAAGTAGATGTAATAAATAAATAGAAACAGAAGTGTTACACTAGAGGTATAACATATATAAACAGAGGTAAATGCTCTTGTGAAATAGGAGGTAGGGTATAGATGTAATAAATAAAATGCAAACAGAGGTAGTTGCACTTGAGGTACTGTATAAGTTGCATCAAAGGATATATTGCACAGTCAAATGTATTTCACACGGAGGCTGGAGCCCTGGAGGTGAAGATGTTGTTTTTGAAAGGCTAAATGCCAACACATATGGATTGAAGCAGAATGTTAAAGCATGTGGCACACCATGGCTTGGTGGTTAAAATAAGTGTTTGTTAGGTCATTTAAGTTATGGATGTAACTTAAAATAAGTCAACGTTTACTTTTGGTTTCACCAGTTTATTGGTGCCATGCAATAGTTCCGACGTTATCGGAGTTATCCTGAAAACAAACTACCATTGTTTCGAAGGTCCATTGCATCCGCCCCGTGATTCGGATCTGCTCCAAGATTTATTGGCGTCTTCCCTAACCCATGCTTCACTCTCACACCAAGTTTCATGAAAATTGGGTCAGTAGGTTTTCCATAACCCTGCTGACAAAAAGACAAACCAACAAACCAACAAACCAACAAACCCAACCAAAAACATGGGAGGTAATAATATCACCTACCTATCATTGAGCGTAATAATAGCAAGTTAGCCTTTAGCATCCTATCCAGATTAAGAAATCCTTAGTTTCTTGGATGACAGTTGGATGTTTCAAAGCCAAGACCACATTTCCCATGAATCCTGTTGCTCCACGTCCCTGATTGGATGCTGCTGCTCATCTTCCGGCTCCGCAATGTTTGTTTTTAAAAATCCCAAAAAGACGAGAGCTGGTAGTGAGTGTGAGCTCTGTCTGCCCGGACAAAAAGCTCCTCTGTTGGTCTCCCAGAGGACCAATCAGCCGCTCTGCAGCTGTGGGTCGGTACTCACCGATGACAGCAAGTCAGTTAGACACGACACTTACCTACAGACTACAATACGTGCACACGCACATGTGCAAACACATGCACACTGACCTGTGACCTCTGTGACCTGAGCTCTCTCCAAGGAGGGCTCAGCTGGACAGCCCTGACCACCTGCCCCGCGTTGCCGGTCTGACGACGACACACTGAACACACACTTTCACAGGAGAAAGTGAGCAGCAGTTGAAGTTGGAGAGAGATCCAGTGACTCCCAGTTAGTGGAGGGTTTGTTTGTTTCACTGGCTCCTTATCGAGCGACTTCACACACCCGTCTGTTTGCAGGTCTTTGGGCAGTACAACTGTGTATGTGAAGAAAAAAGTCTTTTGTGACTCCAGACGAAGCTGTGCAAAGTCTGATAAATTGCCTCAAGTGATGTCACTTGAGTCCGCGTTGGTTGGCGCAGAAGACGCGCTGAAGAAGATCGAAAATCCCCCCCCAAAAAGTGTGGGGGTGTTGAGTGATCTCTGCTGCTAGAGGCTTGAAACTACGTTAGCCGCTACTAACAGAACACACCTGAAACTCTGACTGAACTGTCTGTGGTTGAGTTGCCTTGTGGGTAATGTAGGCAGCAAGTATTAACAAGGAAGGAGAGTGCGTGGAACATGGATGTATGAAGAGATCTGGATCCAGCGTTGGAGGCAGGGCCCCGTTCATTCCTATGAAGGTTGCTCAGTGGAGCATGAAGCAGAAGAAGCTTGACTTTAAGTATAAAATGACCCGGATATTCCGGAGATCTTTCGGATCCATCCGGCCCGTGGAGCAGGCGCACTGGCGTTTCTCTTTAACCTCGCCTCCAAGCCCTCGCTCCAGCCTCGGTCTGGGTCTGGGTCTTCTGGCGGACTGTTTCTCAGTGTCTCGTGGCCAATTTTTGAGAATCTTGACTTCTTCATGTCTGTATGTAAACAACCGACCCGGTCTCACGGGAAGGCGTTTAAATAGCACGACATTACACAGATATTCTGCGTGTCATGACGACGCATTTCAAGCTTTTTGCATGTCATTTGGACGCTACGCAACAAAAGTACGGTAACGTCTGCAGGATTAGAACGATTTATTACTTGTTTGGGCTTAAAATAAGTACATAAACCCAGTAAAAAACATACGGAACTAATGGAACATAAGCATGGAAAATACATCACAAATGTCACGAACGTAACTCACACCGGCCTTCTGATTGAAAGTCGAGCGTTTGATGGACCCGTCCACTTCCCCTCCTGCCCACCATAAACAGTCTTCCCTCTTTGTATTCTACGTCACTAGCTCTGACCGGAGCATATGTACGTGGAGCATCTACACTGCAGTTACTACAGACTACATGGCGTATAAATGACACACCAAATGCAAGATAGGCGTTCGTATTGCACGCTAAACGCCTCGTGCATTATCGTGGCGTTGCCTTTTCGTGCGAGCGGACTGAAACAACAAATACTTTTCATTTCTCTGCATTTTTTTTAGTGTTTCAGCAAAACGTCATGTGTAAATCCTTCATGGTGCGGTCAGCTGGTGTTTCTGGCAGCTCTTTCTGGCTTCGCACGCTGCCTTTCCATAAATCTGAGCCACTAGTTCACTAAAGGAAAATGATTTACCTCAGCAGCGCTCCTGTAGAGGAAACCACAGAGCTCTACAGGTGTTGACCTTACATCCTGAACTCTGAAAGATCCCATCGTTTTGGTCTTTGCAGCAGTCAAGGGAGAAGGATCGGTTAGCTCTGAGGTGATTTGAACTCCGAGCACCCTTGGGTGACAGGTGTGTGAGCAGTGTCACCTGAGGGAGGCGGATCAGGTGAGGCAGGGTGAGGCGAGGTTAGATAAGCAGAGGTCAGGGGAGGAAACCGCTGCTCCGGGAGATGCATTTCTTCAACATACCCAAAGAAAAAGAAGTGATGACAAACCCGAGCTGACTCCTCTGATCGCACTGAAACACGAGATACTTAACACGAAGTCAGAGACCTGATCGGAGAGAAGTGGAGTCAGGTGAGGTGAAGCGAGGGAGGCGGCGGTTTAGAGGCGTCCAGCTGAAGACGATGAGCTGCTGCTGCGTGTACTAAATGACACTTCATCTAATTAGACAACATTCCTCCTCCTCCGAGTGGACCAGCTAAAGACACCTCTAATTTAAGGGTTAAGGTGTGGACCATACCTTTCATTGACACCACGCTGTGTGTGTGTGTGTGTGTGTGTGTGTGTGTGTGTGTGTGTGTGTGTGTGTGTGTGTGTGTGTGCGTGTGTGTGTGTGAGGAGGGTTAAGTGACGATTAGGGTCATGTTCAGACCGACGTTAGCGCTGCGTCAAAAATGCAGCTTCCTCATTCACTTCAATGAGACCACTGCGTCGGCACCGGAGGGATCTGGAAAGAGTTGAACCAACTGATGCTACGTCTTTTTCTAGTTCTTTTCTAATGCAGCTGTTTTCAATCTGAACGTCAGCTGAGTATAAAGGAGTTTCTATCTAACCCCGAGGTCAGCAACCTGCGTCTCTTCAGCTCCTCTCCAGCGGCTCCCTGTGGATTTATACACATGGAAATGAAGAACTGCTTTTAGTTTACATTTTCATTTTTATTTATCATTGTTGTAGGTCTATGGTACGACGGGACGACGGAGTATTAGGGCCACATTGAGGGAAAAAATAAATCTGAGATTTAGAGAATAAAGTCAGAATATTATAAAGTAGGAATTTTACGTATTTTCTTTTTTTCTCGTAAAGTTACGACTTTATTATTGCCATATTCCGACTTTTTTTCTGGAAAAATTATGACTTTATTCCCGTAATATTACAACATTTTTTTCTCGTAAAGTTATGAATTTATTCTCGTAATATTACGACTTTTTTTTTGCCTAAAATGTCTCTTTTGATAGTAAAGGCTGCTCACCCCTGAACTAGCTGGATTATTTGACAACTCAGATTTGAAGGAGCTCTAAGGAGAACCCAGAGAGCGTGCTCGGGTTCATTTTGTCATTTTTTTTTTAGGAGATTACAAACTTTTAGTATCTTTAACTAAACGAGCTGTAAAGTCCCCTGCAGGTCACACTGAGACGACGTAGTATTTGTGACAATCATGAATGTCCCTGATGAGGGACTTCTGGGTGAAAACATTCCTTCATTCTCACCACCCCTCCGCGTTTTCCCAGAGAGACTCCCGTTTTTCATCCTCCTCTCCCGGTTTCCTCCCGGCGTCACAATTCTCCTCTCTTTCTACAGGTTTATGATAATTTGTTTCCCTTCCCAGACGACAACAGAGCTACACCAACCTTCGCTCGCCACAGCGTGCGGCGCCCAAAGTCGGGCTTTGCTTGATGAAGTGAAAAGTCGTCGTCTGAAATAAGGTGTTTCAGAGGTCAGTGGTGGCGTTGTCTCGTTGCGTCTGAGAGGACCTTCAGTGAGTGAGAGAAGGAGAGAGAAATGGAGAGAACTGAGAGAAAGAAATACTCAAGCAGGAGCAGAAATAAATAAGAACTGCTGAATATAGAAGTCAGAACGAAGGAAACAAAGTCTTGAACTCAAAGACGCCCCTCTTTGGTTTAGCAGCCCTCCCTTGTTTCCAGGTCTCAAGGTTTGTGAGTGTGACCTTCTTAATGAACCTTACTGACGCTACGTAGATCACAAGATGAGTGGAGGTGAAGGGAGGCAGAGCAGACACAATACATGTGTCTAAATAAGCTGCAACTCATCACCACAAACGTCAGAACGCCCCGCTTTGTGTGTTTTCTCCGGCTCAGACCGACTGAGCCTCTCTCGCCATAAACCAGCGACAATATAGCAGCTCCTAATTGTTGAGTTTAACACCTGGTGATTACAGGCGCTCATAAAAGTCCCCTCTGACTGGGACGCCCACCCGACCCCCATCCCCCCCACCGTCTCCCCTCACTCCTACCAGGCCACACAGAGCGCCAGCGCCAATCAGCAAGGCTCTTCTTCTAACACCATTTCTGTTTTCATTTTACAGCCCAAAGAGGGAGGAGAAGTCTACACTCATTTAGCTAACGGAGACCAATAAACTGTGAGAGATTCAGATTAATTGACCATTTACAAGCAGAGGAGGAGGCGGGCTGGGTAAACTTGGCTGACGTTGGGCGTTGAAATACTGAAAGACAGACAAATGTCAGAGGAGTCGGGTCACCGATGGCCTTTCTGTATGAACACACAAATATGAAAGCAACTTCTGTTGAATTTAAAGATAGAAAAAGACAAACTTAATGTTTCAAATCAAGAGGAAAGTGAGTTTTGATTAATTACTTTTAAGGGATAATACTTTTATACTCAGACGCTTGCCTCTTTTCTAGCCTTCATGGTTTCATCTCTTCCTCCTCCAGAAGCTCATGTTCATATTCAGATACAACTTCAGGATCAGATGCTCCATCAAGGTGTTCAAAGGCACGAACAAAACGGCGCCATACAACTACGAGTCTGTCTTTTCATTTATTTCATTTCATTCATCGTTTCAATTTTGAGTTTTCCATGTGACATTTTAAACAATCAAACCACAAAGAGCAGAGGTCAACTAGATGGAGACGGACGGAGCAGCTCAGAGTTTCTCTCTCTGCAGTGTTTGACTGTCACGATGCAGAGACAACAAAGATTCTGTTGGTAGATTGTAGAAGATATTAAAGTGTACGATCAGCTTCCAAATAATACTTTTAGGATTTGATCTTAAATGTAGAAACAGAGCAACAATCGGCCTTAACCCTCCTGTTGTCTACCCGTCGACCGTGCAACGTTTGGTCTGGTTTGACGGTTTATAAAGCATAAACTATAAATTACCATCTAATTCTGTGCTACACCTTTTTAGCCAACCTCGTTCCAACTCATTACCACAAGTTTTACACTTTTTAGGGGGGAATTTATGATTAATAAACATGATTTCCATGAAATTACACCTAATTTTGAGTATAAAAAAGCAGATTTTATTTTTTATTTTGACTATAGTTAGTATCATTGGAACATAATATTGATGGATTATCACAGATGGATATATGTCAAAGTTTAGTCAGAATATTATAAATATTATAATATAAAACATTTTCAATGGCAGCACATTTTTAGTTAAATTCATTCCAACTCATTACCACAAATTTTACATTTTTTTTCTGTAATTTATGGTCAATAAACTTCATTTACATGAGATTATACCTCCTTTTTGAGTCTTATAACCCCCCAGAAATTATGAATTACTTTCATCCATGTTATTTTGGGGCAGTCAGATGAAAGAAACTCATATTTGTGATGATGAAGTTTGAAAATGGGTCAAATTTGACCCGAGGAAAACAGGAAGGTTAAATGTGGAATGAATGGAAAATAAAGGAATTGAATCAAGGAGACATTTCCCCGTGATGCTACATACACACGTCTGTACTTCTATACTTCCCTCATGACGTTCTCCAGCCTCTAACCTTGACTGTAACCGTTGGGTTATGCTCTAAAAGAAGTAGTTCAAAACGATGTGTTGTCGGAAATCCAAAGTGTTTCTAGTCAGGGGAGACGCGGAGCTATTGGACGGCCTGTCAAGCAGTCCTGACCGAGTATACCGGCGCCTTCTCCATCACTGCTAAATGCCTAACCGCGGCCTTTACCTTAAACTGAAGCTAAACCTTCATAAGGTCTTCGTCAGGCTGAAACTTCACTCAACCTTAAAGGTAGAATATGCAACAATCATCACTAAATCATCACTCCAGCCTGCTTTACGGTTGACGTAGTGAACGCTCCGCAAGTTGTGGCGGTGATTTGTCGTGCACCTGCGAGCGCCGCGCCTTTCATTTCAACATGGACGCCTTCGGGGGAAGACTGGCCGCGCAGGTTGACCTGTACAGACGTCTCTACGTCTCAGACTGTTCACTGAGAGACAACAGGGACAGTCACATGACCACAGGGACAGTCACATGACCACAGGGACAGTCATGTGACCACAGGGACAGTCACTTGACCACAGGGACAGTCACGTGACCACAGGGACAGTCACGTGACCACAGGGACAGTCACGTGACCACAGGGACAGTCACGTGACCACATGGACAGTCACGTGACCACAGGGACAGTCACATGTCCACAGGGACAGTCACATGACCACAGGGACAGTCACGTGACCACAGGGACAGTCACGTGACCACAGGGACAGTCACATGTCCACAGGGACAGTCACATGACCACAGGGACAGTCTCATGACACAGGGACAGTCTCCTGTCCACAGGCACAGTCACATGTCCACAGGGACAGTCACATGACCACAGGGACAGTCACGTGACCACAGGGACAGTCACATGTCCATATGGACAGTCACGTGACCACAGGGACAGTCACGTGACCACAGGGACAGTCTCCTGTCCACAGGGACAGTCACGTGACCACAGGGACAGTCACATGTCCACAGGGACAGTCACATGACCACAGGGACAGTCTCCTGTCCACAGGGACAGTCACATGTCATTAACAACACCCTGACAGAAGAGGCTTTCTGCTGTGGAAGAAGCTGAGAGCTCGTTTAGTAAAAGCTCAAAAAGGCCTGCTGACGTAAGGAGCGGCGAGCCGAGAGGAAGCACCGAGAGACAGGAAGTAGTTTAGACTCTTGGAGGTCAGTGACAGTAATAATTACAGGACACAAATGCACCGTTTGGCGGTACGTACGTCGGTGTTTAGTGTTTGCTACTGTTGCCAGGCAGCCTGCTTTCCTTTCCGGTGACTCTCGTTGACTTCTTGCTGATCCACAGATCATTTTGTTTGAACGCCTCCTGGCGTTTCGCAGCATATTGCAACCAACAACAACGCCTTTGTGCATGTCATATTAGCTCTGGAGATGATTTGAACCAGGCTGTAAACATGCTTATTTCTGCTGTACAGTTGGACATTGTGACGTCGGGGGGGTTTGTGGGGACCGACTCGCTTTTGGAGCCTCAAGTGGCCGTTTGAAGAACACTTTGTGTCGGCTTCATTGTCGCCTGGTTTTAACCCTCCAACAGCCCAAAGTGAGGACCGGCCAACATGTCCTCACTCCCAAGGTCAAACTGGCCCTCCCAAAGATACACACACACACACACACACACACACACACACACACACACACAGAGAGAGAGAGGCGGTGGTATAATGACAGAGCCATTGTTGTCTGCTCCCAGCGAGCGGCTCTGACAGACAGCGTCAGTGGAACACCAGGAATTTAAACATACAGTGTGCGTCTGTTATATTTGTGAGTCTCAGAGCATCTCCTGTGTAATTTTACGTAACATTTACACAAAAGGCCTCTCAGCCTCTCAGGGAGGTGACCCTTTAACAACAGGCTGCACACATGGGAAAGGTTTCTGGTTAATTTGACTTTTAGAAAAACAGAGCGAGCATCACAAGCTGCCGTTTAAACGACGAGATCGATGGCGGCGGCGCGAGCCAGGTTTCCTCTCTCTAATTCTGGCCGTGCGTGATGTTTTCATTTTAATTCCACGTCTAGCCTCGTTTTATTTTCCAGTTTACATTCTCCTGCAGGTCGGAGCACAAAGAAGCATTTTCTGCGTAGAATCAGCACAAACATTTGTGATTTGTCTCTGATAAAGCGCGTTGTGCAGCGGTGGCCGGCCTGAGCCTAATGGATGTGGAGGAAAACACTTGTGTGCTGGTTGTATAGCGTCTTTGTCAGAGGGGTCCTCGAGCCCCGGCTGAAGATGCCTTCTCATTAAGTCGGGGGGGTGGTGCTGGGTCTTATTGTTGTGCTAATCAGGCACAGATGTGGACACCCCGACTCCAGAAAATCATCCAAGCAGTCTTGACAGCAGACGCCTCTCAGGAGGGAGCGGGGGGGGAGATCCTGGAGGAACCGTTATAATTGTTTTTGACAGCGATCCAATACAAATATGTACATGCGTGAAAATGAATCAAGCTTTGAGCTGTCAACCTCTGAACTGAGATATTTATGACGGCGGGGTGGAGGGAAGAGACGGGCTGCTTTTGTCAGGGATGGGAAAGAGAGAAGGAGGGATGGGGGGAGAGAAAGAGTTCATCCTCCTCCTCCTTAACAGCTACCAATGATATGCCCTTGAGCAAGACACTTTTATTAACAACAACTAACCATCTCCGGTGTCTAATAAACACAACGACGACTATATATCCTAAAGCTTAATGTGTAGACATCTGTAGAACATGTCACGGACAGTGAAGGTGATCTATTGACTGTCTATTGACATCATACCAGCAACATTACAACAGTTTCGATGTCTGTCTGTAGAATATGTTACGGAGATGAAAAAAAGTTTTTAAATCAACACTTCCTGCTTTCATTTCAAAATAAAAGCCCTCAAGCACTTTTTTTTCTGTGGACAGAATTCCTTCATTTGTTAATACGAGGCTTTTATTCTGAAATATGTGTCGGACAGTGTTGTAGAACATGCAGTGACTTGGAGAGCTCCGTGAATGAATACAGTACGGGGTTTTAATGGTGGATTATTACTATTATTTACAAATTACCACACGTTTCTTAACCTTTCTCTGTCTAAAATAAATATAAATGATATTTATAATGAAATGAAATGACCATTAAAAGGCGAACTCTATGTAGAAAGAAAGAGCTGACAGCAGCAGAAACAGTCCAAAATGGCGGCAGTGGCTGCCAGAGTTTCCTCTCTTTGCTTCTGTACTCTTTGCCTCTTTGACCTGATTGGTTCCTGGTTTTCTGCTCGCCGTTTCAAACAGGAAACGACACAGCGACCTGCTCGTGAACGTTTTGTTATTCCGTCTAAACAATCAAAATCTACTTCTGAAAACAGTTGAAGAGAGAAACAGGCGATGACGCCACTGCTGAATCTGGTTTCATGTTAGAACTAGATCGCCTATTGACCGGCTTGGTCCAAGTTTAGTGAACCGGACGCGTCGCACTGGACGGGCTCATTTGCATAAAGGACTGTTTCCCGCCTTTTCATTTTGAAAGATCAACAGCCAATGAGGAAGCTCCAACACTCGGCCGATCAGTCGTGTAACTTCATCACTCCGTCAGACGGAGTCAGGTCTTAGTGTGGACGTATCCTCAGAAAGAAGTGAACCTGATGGATCGGATTCTCTCCCAGGTGTTTCCTCACTCTGCGTTGTTGTTTTTACCCTCGACTGAGCATCACACATCCACAGAAGCCTTCAGTCTCCAGGTTGAATCATCATCACTGTTTGTCTTCTTCATTCTCACTCGGAGAGAAAGGTGTGTTTCCGCCTCTCTCTGTCTGTCTGTCACCGAGCGGGAACACACCTCTATGTGTGTGTGTCTTTAAAGAATTACACGGTAGTGATAGTGAGGTATGGACACACACACACACGCACACACACACACATACACACACACCCAATGGTCCTAAAAGCCAGTGTGTGTGTGTTAGTTAGGTGGTTAGCAGACTTTTTGAGCGATCTAGCGTCTCTGCTCCGTGCTCCCTGCTGCAAGACACACCTGCTGTGTGCAAAGCGTCCGAAGTGTGCAAGATACAATGTTTGTTAAATAAAAAATAATTGAGGTAGTAAATGTGCAAATGTAGATGTGCAAAATTCAACATGTGCAAGATCATTGCAGGAGCAAAAGCAGAACGGAGTCTGGTCGAGACAGAAGCTGTAGAGCTGAGAGTTCTCGGTGTTGTAGAGAGTTAAATATCCAGCTCTGGAAAAAATGAAGAGACCACTTCAAAATGATCAGTTTCTCTGGTTTTACTATTTATTGGTATGTGTTTGAGTAAAATTAAATGTTTTGTTATATTCTATAAACTACTGACAACATATCTCCCAAATTTCAAATCTAAATATTGTCATTTAGAGCATTTATTTTCAGAAAATGACGACTGGTCAAAATAACAAAAAGATGTTTTCAGATCTGGAATAATGCAAAGAAAACAAGTTCATATTCATTTTTAAACAACACAATACTAATGTTCTAACTTAGGAAGAGTTCACAAATCAATATCTGGTGGAATGACCTTGATTTACAATCCCAGCTTTCATGCGTCTTGGCATGTTCTCCTCCAGTCTGTCACATTGCTGTTGGGGGACTTTATGACGCTCCTCAGCTGGGCTTTGTTTGAGGGCTTGTGACCATCCATCTTCCTCTTCATCACATTCCAGGGGTTTTCAATGGGATTCAGGTCTGGAGGTTGGGCTGGCCATGACAGGGTCCTGATCGGGGGGTCCTTCATCCACACCTTCACTGACCTGGCTGTGTGGCATGGAGCATTGTCCTGCTGGAAGAACACTCCTCAGAGTTGGGGAACATTGTTTGGTGGATGGCTGACCTGGTTGAGGAATGGAACGCCATCCCACAGCAACGTGTGACCAGGTTGGGGACCAGCATGAGGAGGAGGTGCCAGGCTGTTGTGGCTGCGTATGGATCTTCCACCGCTACTGAGGCTCCTGACGGTGGATTCAATCAATCAATATGTCTTGTTTGTTCCTTGTTACTGATAGAGAGTTCAATCATCCACCAGACAACTCACAACAAGAGTCAACACCAACAGGAGAACACTCTGTTTACCATCGGCAGAGCATTTTGGAACATTTCTCTTGGGCGCTCCCCGCATCATCAGCTGTGCTGCTCATCCCACAAATGCATGATCCTTACAAGTGTGACATCATTGTGAAGGGAAATAAACAGGCTTTCCATTGATGTAAAATACAATGACCATTAGCATTGGAACAACAGAGAAATAATCCACCAAACACAAGTTTCAGAACTTTGTTTCCCCAGTTTCTATTGGTGAAACTCTGCTAACTGAATCAACCCAACACTCATCACCAGCTTGGACACACATTTTATTCCAGCAAATTTCAGAGATTCCTACTTTAACCCTCCGTCTGAAGCACGGAGGCGTTCCGACACATAACCATCGACATCTGAACAACAACTATCGTCCGCTCACATTCCAGCTTGACCGGCATTAATTAACCCTTTGTGTGTCCGGTGATGGTGAAGAGGGTCCGCTTCAAGTCGGGGAATGAATGAGCTGATGCCTGGGATTAAGAATACACCCCCCTCCTCCTGGAGGATGATGGGACATGAAGGGTGGGTTGAGATTAACACCTCGGTTTGCTTTTCCCACATGGCCTCTCTCTCAATCCCTCTGGAATGCCGCATCACTGTCCCTTCAAACTAACGTCTTTCTTCACAATCACGGCTAATTACAATATGAGTCTGGACCTGAATGGAGTCACGGGATTTACTTCTGTCTCATCACATGAAAAGAGGCTGTTATTTGATAAGCAAAGGCCTCCTGCACCGGCAAATGAACACAAAATGATCATATTCCCAGTATATCTGTACACAGGGACCGTCAGGTTGTTCGTTTATTCATCAACTGTTGACATTCGTGGCTTTAAACACTCACTTTACTGTCCAAACTCCCTGCTCTCATTTCAAACAGCTCAAAGAAAACAGGAGGATGATGCCACAAACAAGCACCGCTTTGTTGTTTAACCACGTCTAGATATTTAGGAGGGTGATATTACATGTTGACTTCCTTCAGAAAGTTCTTTGTGTTTGATCTGCATCAGAAATATCTCTTCTGTCTCTCCCGACCAGCTGTTGTTGTTGTTGTTGTTGTTGATGTAATGATGCTGTTGTTGATACGGGTCATTAAAAACCATTCATTATGTAACAGCCCTTTAGGTTTCCATCTGTCCTTTGAGATCTCCTCGTTGGTTTCTTGTTCTCTCAGTTCACTTGTAAAAGTAGGTTCTACCTTTTTATGATACTGGATATTCTCATTGTGAGACAGAATCTAAAACACCTTGCAGACCTTGAACGATTCTCCACCGCTCAGAAAAACCCATGAATGAACCACAACTCTGCACAGCAAGAACAGAAATAGGAAAAAGACGTTGGATATGAATATACGTTGGGAGAGTAGGAAAAGCTATAACAAACACCAGACATGGACTCGCCAGTTTAACATATTTCACCGCATGTATTACACAACCGGCTCTCATGGGAAGGCGTATTAATAACGATATTTTAAAATGCATTTAAGGCTTTTTGCGTGTCATTTATACGCCACGGGCTTAACAAAGCAAAACCACTTAGTTAGGTTTAGGAAAAACATCATGGTCGGGCTTAAAATAACTACGTTAACTAAGTAAAATACGTACGTAAACGACGTAACATCAGTACGGAAAACACGTCAAAAAACTAATGTAACTCAACGACACTTTGGGACATGAACACCCTGCGGTCTCTCTCACGTTTTATTCTACGTCTCTAGCTCTAACGCGGATGGCGTAAACATGTGACCCGCCAAAAGCAACAAAGGCAATCCTGTTGCACACAAAATGACTACCGATAACCGTGTTGTTCGTACGCCGTTTGGTGGGACGGGCCTGAATGAACCCGACATACAGTAGGCTTCATCAGTTCATCTCCGAGATGCTCAAGATCAGATACCGCTGATCTCTTCCACACGTTTGGACACGTTGCACACACTTGAATTATTTTAGGAACAATATCAAAAAGTTGCGGCCGTAATTGAGAAAGCAGTTTAGTTGCATGAGAACATATTGTTTTAGGAGACAGGGTGGCGTTATGTTGATAAAAAGATGTGTTTGCTGTTAGAAATCTGAAGTACATAAATGTATTTTTTAGGAGACAAAGTTGCTCCAAAGGTTGCATTGTGTCTTTATGTTGTTATTGTTGTGCTGTGATCAATTAAATCAATAAATAATAAATCGCAAAGTCAAAAATAAGCAATAAAGTATTTCCCCTGACCCTGAACAGTCTGCTGATACTCCCATCAGACTTCGTTATTCCTTTTTCAACTACTAGAAACTATGATTTTGGTTTTACTCAAATTGTATTTTGTTGTTTTTGTACTGCAGCTCTACAGATGTTCTCTCTGTCTTTGTAGTTGAGGCATTTCACAATAAAAGCTCTCGGAGCAGAGCCGGGCCTTTGCCTCTCCAGAACGGGAGTCAAAATGTTCAGATTATCCTCCATCCATTTCTCCATGTAGGAGCAGACGTCAGAGCCTTCTTCTTTCTCGGGTATACCCGGTATACGGATGTTTGTTGCGCCGGCTCCTGCACTCCAGGTCTACTTTGGTGGCGAGAAGCTTTGCCTTCTTTTTCAGTTTATCCACGACGCCTTGCCTCAAGTTGTGACACTTCTTGACAAAGATTTGGATTACTTAGATCGTATTGATTTCAAGATAAGCAACAGAGCAAGGCTAACCACGACTGCTCAGCACGCCGCCAAAACCGGAAGTCGGTTTTACTCAAATTGTATTTAATTTCATTTACATGAAACCGTTTCACTTTCAATACTATCTTTAAGCATTTACAGAACAAAACAATGAAATAGTACGTAAACAAAGCGAATGCACTTTTTGCAATATTTTCTGCACTTGAAAAACAGAAATGGGCCGAACACAAAACCCTGTGGAACTCCACTCGTTTGATTCTTCAGGGAAGTTTGACAAGAAAAACTAATTTATGGTTGTGTTTATTTGTTGCACTTTATTCATTTAAACATGCATAACATTAATTAGCAAAGAGTGATTAAAAGAAAGAGAATGAATGATGAAAGAGATGATGGTTTGACATAATCTATCAGTTCATATTGAGATGTTTTGATGTAATCTATCAGTTCATATTGAGATGTTTTGACGTAATCTATCAGTTCATATTGAGATGTTTTGATGTGATCAATCACTTCATATTGAGATGTTGCCTTCAGTGTCACTTCACATCTAAAGACGGACCGGCACGTCCCCGAGTATAGTGGA
>CAKAOI010050719.1:0-68861 GCA_916701655.1 Sebastiscus albofasciatus | reverse complement strand
TTAATTAGTAACTATTTACATAATCAATTAATCAGTTTGAGTATTTTTATTTTTATTTCTAAAGTCTAAATTCTCTGATTCCAGCTTCTTAAATGTGAATATTTTCTGGTTTCTTTACTCCTCTATGACAGTAAACTGAACATCTTTGAGTTGTGGACAAAACAAGATATTTGAGGACGTCATTTTGGACTTTGGGAAACACTGATTGACATTTTTCACCATTTTATAGACCAAACAACTAATTGATTAATTAAGAAAATAATCAACAATGAAAATAATCGTTAGTTGCAGCCCTACATCTTATCCTATGCAACAATTGCATGATGTTTCAGCTTGACAGATTGTGTCAGTATTTCAGAGAGCATGTTCTTAAAACTTTTGTCTAAAAGTTTAAAATTTGACATAATTAGTACAAATGAACTGTGGGGATATTCTAAATTGGTACCGTAACCGGATATCAAGTAACGTCCTATTCTACGGTGTTTCAGCTCTTTTATTTGTTGTTCTATTGTTGATTTTATTTTCCACTTTTGAGTTCATATCCTATATAAAAAGTATCCTATTCTCTCCCACTGAATTCTTATACGTTTTTTTTTTATTATTATTAATTTCCCCAAGAGGATCAATATACTCTCATGATATCTTATCTTAAATCTTATCTCACAGACCACAGAGCCAAGACTGCAGTCGGTGATGTTATCAAGATGCACTGTCTGGAGCTGCTCCATTGAAATTAAACGGGGTGAGTAGCTGTGAACTCCTGGACGGTTTGCTTCAGTTTTTACCCTGAAACGAGCTTCAAAGTATTGCCTTGCCTTTGGTTTAAAATCAAAAAAACGGAGTCTTGAATCCTCCATGAATTCATTCTGGGCGCTGTGAGAGTTACCTCTCCATCTTTGGTTATTATTTATCTGTGGAGATAAATTGTTTATCGCGGTGGTATGAGAGAGTAGGAGTTGGGACACGTTTCTATTTGCAGGCCTGGTTGTGACGGAGAGCCAGGGAGCTGGTTTGTTGAGGGTAAAAGGAATGTTTCACTGTGCTGGAAATGAGTCAACAACCAATGTTCCATGACAAGCAGCATTAAAATAGGGCGAGTGAAAAGTTCATCTTGTCACAAACACAAGTCTCATTTGCATAACTGAAGCTCCCTCTGCTGTTAATAGCTGTGATAATACCATCAATACCAACACTTAAACTCTGCTTTTGTGACAGAGGTGGTTTGGGCTGAGACAGATATTTTCCATCCTTCTCTTGTCAGTCACAACATTGATTTTTTATTTTATTTTCGCTGAGCCCTCAAGTTACCTCAGAAAATGAACCTTCCCATGCATGAAAGCTATAATTACAATGACTCCATTTTGTGTTAGTGCAGTGTGCGGAGGGGAGAGGAGACTGGCAGCCTCTAATATTCAACTCATAATAACCTCAGGAATTACGAACGAGATGAAAGAGATCAGGCGCTGGACTATCACAACGTCTGAGCTGTTTTGAGTAATGGATACCTCAGACGTTTCTTCACAGTTTTCATAACCAGCCGTCTTTTCAAAGCCAGAGTGAAATCAATGCACGCAATTTGCTTTAATGGGGAGTGAATGAAGTGACACATACAAAAATTGCCCGTTTTTTTCTCAAGACAACATGTTTCCCCAGTAGATTTAAATATATACTACTTCACAGTGTTATCGGCGTCTTTAAAAGTGAAGCATAAACCCAAGAAGAATGGCCTTGTTTGTCTGTCTGACTGTTTTAGTGGTTTATTAAGACGGTCTGCAGCATTAAAGCTGTGGTTATTGTCTTAATTTTATGCTAATGATGAGGCAAAAACCACTGAAGCATATGCTGGCTTATTTTGACTGCTCGGAGTGAATGATGAACCAAAATGCCTCGGCATAGATCCTTTAATGCTTTTCTTTGCTGTCTTATTGCATGTTGTTGTTCAGGTGTATTTGGCTTTACACACAAATTACCAACCTCAGTTTATGGAGATAATTTATTAACCTGAGTAATGCAGTATAATGAAAGCTATTGTTTCCTGAAGTAGGTAAGTGCATGGTCATTTTTCTGTAATAGTGATTTGGTTGGCTATTATGATAATGGATGACATCCTGCAGGGAAGTGTGCCAATCGATCACAACAAACACCGACATACGAATGCTGAGCAGTTCTATTAAATGCACCCCTGCAGCCTGGGTTTACGGGACATAAGAGAAAGATCCATAACTGATCATATAAAGCTTGATGAAGAACAGCCATTCCATCTCCAGGTTTGAGATTTCATTTATTTTGTATATTTTAACTGAAATTACTGGCTGGTGTGATTTTTTTCTTTGTCATCCTCTGATTCAAGACAGCAAATCAGCATTTTTTAGGTGAACAACTTCTACTTTTCTAGACTTCAACCACACATATATACAGTATGATGATTAATATCAACATTTCTTCACTGAAGTGAAACAGAGAGCATCTTCGAGGACTTCTTATCGGCAACCACCCCTGGTCATGAGGCTGCAGCGCATTGACTCCCTTCCTACATTGATGCCTCTGAAAATAAAAAGGTAAAAAGACTCCAGTGGGGCCACATTCATTTAAAAGGAAAATTAATAACACTAGACAATGTCATGCACAGACGAGAAATTAATTATATGTTGCTGACATTTCAATAAAAGGGGATAAAGTGTAAGAATTCCCCTGCAACAAGACAGGCTGTTCTCATACCGTTTGTACCTATACCTACGAAAAACAATGCACTGTATTGGTATAGGTCTGCATGGTGGTGCAGTGGTTAGCACTGGCGCCTCACAGCTAGAGGGTCGCAGGTTCAAATCCAGCTTGCAGCCCTTCTGTGTGGAGTTTGCATGTTCTCCCCATGTCAGCGTGGGTTTACTCTGGGAACTCTCCCACAGTCCAAAGAAGGTTAGGTTAATTGACTCTAAATTGCCCATAGGTGTGAATGGTTGTCTGTCTGTGTGTCAGCCCTGCTATGGACTGGCGACCTGTCCTGAGTGCCTTCTCGCCCAATGCCATTTCTGACAACGTCAAAGAACACGTCACAACTCGTAAACTCTGAGCTTTCAGAAACTTTCCACTTACAAGGTTGTGCATACCACAAAGGGGGGGGGGGGTTCATATTGACTCTTCTCATGAACACAGTGAACACAAACACGACCCCATTTGAAGGCACCAGAGGCCAACGTTGATTTATTTGTCACGTAACTTACGTACACAAGTTTTGTTGCCTAAACCTAACCAAGTTGTTTTCTGCGAAGACGGAGGTTTACTTTGAAAAGACTGAAGTGGAAATTGACACATGCGTCTCGTGTTGCTGGACATTTGTAGGAAAACACACAAAAAATGAGGAATAACTTTTCATTTGATATCATACAAACGGTTGTTTGAGGATAAGCTGTACAAGATGATGGTTTGATAAACCTTTGACAGTAGATTTTAAGCTTTGAGATCTGTTATACCTGTTGTTAACAGTCACATGAAGGCAGAGGATTACAACAAAAAGTAGATTGAATGGCTCCTCCTGCACATTCAGAATCAAACACCATCTGAGATATGACATTCAGCTTTGAAAAGAGGCTGATTTGGCTTTCTAGGAAATATAAAACATGGCAACCTTGATGCCTTTGCCTTTGCCTTCAGTTCTTCACATACCAAATTCCATTATGTTATAGATCGACACCTGCACTTGTCTGAGTAGAAAGTAATGTATTACATTTCTCAAACTGTATAGTATAGTGGACAAAACTCATTTTGAATGAACTATAGAGTTTGATATATGTAGCCCTCCAGCAGTGATTTATTTTGAGCCTCTCTTTTCTTTGCTTTTCCTGCGCTGCCCGTGTGGGACAAAACCTACAACACTCATGAGTCATAACTGATTTGTACTTTCAGACAGCACCTACCATATTTCATACATGGCGGAGAGTTCAAACAGCTCTCCAGAGTCATTAAATAAGGCAGGAAACAGATCTTTAAGCCCCAAGAGTGACGTTCACTATGAACTTTCTCCAGGATGTGCAGCACAGCCTGACAGGTGAAATTAAAAGAGGGAGGGAGTGAAAAGTTCATCTTGTCGCAAAATATATTGAGGAGAGGCAGCGCTGAGACGTTACTGACGTCTTTATAGGACACAGTGTAGTTTCTTGTTAATTCTCATTGCTTAAATGTGGAACAGCTGTCTGGAACACTTGAGTGCCCAGTTGGCTGGATGCAGAGTGGTCCGTGGTGTATCAAGTAGGCTTTAGGCTACATAATAATGAGACTCGAGGAATCAACAGTGGATGAAGCCACACATGAAACCATCATAACACTAAACTGATGATTTGCTGATCCGGTGCAGTCAGGTGAGTTATTTCTAATACAACAATTTGTACTTACACTTGCAATTTAATTTGTCTTAAATAAACAAGAATTACTGTAAGGCAGACAAGGGTCACAGACCTGATGTGATTGATGTGATGTGATGTGATGTGAAGTATATTGATTAATAGGCAATGAAATAAAAGTGTTAAAATGTGCCCCCCTCTGTGAAACATTGCCTAAGGTCTTTTTCATTTATGTATCTCAAGATGACTCTGACAAGCAACCTTGAGGGTCCACCATGTTGATTGATTGTTTCAGAGACTTTAAGCCATCAAGTCCAACCAATGACTGAATATAAAGTCAACACTTGCTGTTGGGTTAGTCAGAGCTGTAATAATTTATTTTTTAGCCACTTGTGGGGGGCAGTAACACAACACTGACCTATTTGGCACCCTATAAAGTTGTAATGGCAAAAAAATCCAGCAAATACAGAGAATATTTTTTTAGCTGCCTGGCAAATGTCTGATATGTTCAAAGTCCAATATTCATCTCCTATTAGCCCTATTAACCTCCGGGTCTGGAAAGTGAAGCCAATGCTGAAGTGCCTTAAACTTACATTCTTTCTAACAGCCAGCAGGGGGCGACTCCTCTGATTGTAAAAAAGAAGTCTGATTGTACAGAAGTCTATGAGAAAATGACCCTACTTCTCACTTGATTTATTACCTCAGTAAACATTATAGACATGAGTTTATGGTCTCAATCACTAGTTTCAAGTCTTCTTCAATACAGCATGATGTTCATTTAGTAAATTATGGTCCCATTTAGAGTCAAATAGACCATAAAGCAGGGGATGCTTCAGGGCGTGACTACTTTGTGATTGACAGGTTGCTACCACGGCGTTTTCATCTTACAACTTTAACCCTTTCACAGTGTGTTTTCAGCTCATGAAAGTTAATTATAACATTTTGTAAGGATGCACCAATACCAAAACCGGATCGGACACCGGGTCGATACTGACTCACATAGCTGGATCGGGTATCAGTGAAAATGGGGCCGATCTATTCAATTAAATTCTATGTTTATATACTATATACACTATAGACTGGAATTTTAATTCCCGTTTAACTTTTGACCAATTTGTTGCTGCATTAAAAAGGTTTATACTTGAATTGTAATTCCTGTTCATTTTGAAGATTTTTTACAAAGTTGCTGGTGTACAATGTATTATTTAAATAATAAATAACAATAAATAAAATAAATAAATAAATTCAGTAAATTTATATCTATGTATTTATATGTGACATTGTCTTTTACTAAGTTAGGAAAGCAATGTTTAAGTCAAGCCTGATGCTGCCTTACACATAAAAGAATGATCCCAGCCACTTCCACACAGTGAGGCATACAGCTTATTAATTAAACACTGGTATCGGATCGGTACTCAGTATCGGCCGATACCCAAAGCCCAGGTATTGCTATCGGTATAGGGACTGAAAAAGTCGGATCAGTGCATCCCTAACATTTTGGTTGCCTAAGAATGTCTTATTCAGCGTTCGGTTGAACTTAGCTCCACCCTCTCATGTCACTTCTGGTTGCAAAAACCAAGACGGCGACGGCCAAAATGCAGAACTCGAGGCTTCAAAACGACAGTCCACAAACTAATTGGTGACAGTGACTACGTCAACTTCTAATATACACTCTATGGTCTCCACTAACTCCTGAGAAAAATAGCTGACCTTTTTTTTCTTATGCTCCTTTATGTTCACCAGCTAGTCTCTAACTTTCACACCATCTGCCCTTTGGTGCTGGGCACGTAGTGTTCAGTGGGTTCATCAGAGTTTTTTTGCTGCAAACAGCTGCCTGCTACAGCTGGAAACAAGGTTGACGAGAGTGGACTTTGATCCAAAACAGACTGAAAGCCTCCATAGAGCTAACGTGCACTGCAAAATTGGGTGGTAATTCTGTGAAGGTTCGTCACTACAAGCAACCCCTTTTACATTACACATACGGTAGTAATTTCATCCTTTGTTACTATGAAAGATATTGATTATTGCAGCTTAAAAATGAGGCATGATTTGAAGATTGCCAGGTGGAGTCCTTCCTAAATAATACACTTAAATAAGAAATAAATGTTTCCATATAATTGTCACATTTACTCCACAGCAGACAAACATTTGTATGTTTTATTCATACCGTCTCACTGAATTTATTGTAATGAACAAAGTTCTGTGTTTGCATAGCCGTGTAAACCATCTAAGAAGCTCACTGTGTGAGAAAGAAAGTGTAACGCTGCCTTCCTGCTCCCTAGGTTTTCTTTTTTGTCTTCTGCTCAAACACCAGCCACAGGCGAAGCAGCAGCTCCTGTTTGTTTTCTTTGATTGTGTGAGCTAGCATGGCAAAGCCCCCCTCCGTATGTACCAAAAAGTTTTTGTTACACAGGGTAAACGTTTGGTGTCTTTGCCAAGATTAAACATTTTGAACCGCCGTTTCTTCGAAGAAATCAAGCCATAATGAAATCGGTTGCAACATTTTGCACAAGGTCGAGTTGAAATCATAAATTACTTAGAGCGACTCCTAAGGGGCTACAATGTAGAAAACCTGTTCTGCAGTGTTTGATTCATTTCTTTGTGAAAAAACTAATTTTTCATTTATAAAGCTGCTTTGAGCAGGATGAGTAGATAGAAGAGGTTCTCATACAGAAGGAAGTTGTATCTGAGCGATCACCTAGAAAAAGTTAGTTGTGCTTTATTAGTTAGTGTTCTTCAGTATCTCTGAATGGATCCATGTCCTCAAACTTTTGAGAGCACTTTTCATACATGTGCTGATGACTGTTATATAAAAAGGTATGATAATTTAAAGAATTCGCTTTACTGTTATTATTCTGCCAGTGCTGCTTGGGTACTCGCGTAGTTGTGTCTTTTGTGCTACCATCTTAATAATCATAATCACAGGACAGAAGGTCCTTTCAGCTGCTATCCCTATATTAAGCATCTAGGCTGGAAGCATTGTGCATCTTATGAATAATCATGAGAGGAGGGGGATATATCATCTTTAATTGTATCACTTTCTCT
The DNA here is from genome assembly GCA_916701655.1 of Sebastiscus albofasciatus. Lineage (NCBI taxonomy): Eukaryota > Metazoa > Chordata > Actinopteri > Perciformes > Sebastidae > Sebastiscus > Sebastiscus albofasciatus. Next base: position 61,479 of record CAKAOI010050719.1, on the reverse strand, counting down.
GTAGTCACTTTGAAGCAGAGAATAAAATAGACTTTTTGCAAGCCATTTTTTTTTGCTGATGGTTTACCATCGCTGTGTGTCTGCAAAAAGTGAGTCAAATAAACACGTAATAAAACTGGGCCAAATTCCATATGTGGTTGTGAAAATCAGGGATGGACAAAAGTGAGCAAAAGCCACATTAACTACAAAACTATATCCTTTTTATGCATCTTTTGTACGCATTGTTTCTTTAAGTTGCATCTCAGAAAGGTTAGCATGCAAGAGCTGTGCACCCGAGCTGATATGATTGTCTCTCACCAGGCTTTAATCTTCAATCTTCATTATCATCTCTATTTCTAAAGGGGACATGTGATCAAAAAATTGCACTTTTCCAGTGCTTGTGTCAAGTCAAGACAATTTTATTTATACAGCCCAATATCACAAATCACAAAATTGCCTCAATCTGTACAGCACACGACACCCTCTGTCCTTTTATGACCCTTGCATCAGATGAGGAAAAACTTAGCAAAAAAAAAAAGCCTTTTAACAGGGAGAAAATGGAAGATGTACACATCCATTTGGGTATCCGGAGTGCCTACCAACCCACAAACTGTGAAATAAGCCAACCCAGTCAGTTATTTGTGGGCTGCTTAGATCAGAAAACTTGTGATTCAACAAGCCATTCGCATGTGGCTCCCCTTTCTATGTCACATGCAGGCTCATTACTGTAGAATACATCGCCCATAGCTTGAGAACTACCTTCGCAGAGGCTTAAAGTGACAGGTGCTAAAACCATAAACTGTAAGAAGTGGACGTAGTCACCGTGACATCACACATTGGTTTGTGGACTGCTGTTTTGAAGCCTCAAATTCTGCATTTTGGCTGTCGCCATCTTGTTTTTTGGCAACCAGAAGTGACACAAAAGGGTGGAGCTAAGTGCAACCGAGCGCTGAATAAGACATTTTTAGGCGACCAAAATGTTGAAATTAACTGTCATGAACTGAAAACAAACTGTGAAAGGGTTGAAATTGTTAGACGAAAACACTAACAACTCCCAGACCGTACAACACCGCGGTAGCGACCTGTCAATCACAAGGTAGCCACGCCCTAAAGCATATCCTGCTTTATGGTCTATTTGACTCTAAATTGGACCATAATTTACTCAATGAACATCATGCTGTTTTGAAGAAGACTTGAAACTAGCGATTGAGACCATAAAGCCATGTTTACAATGTTTACTGAGGTAATAAATCAAGTAGGGTTATTTTCTCATAGACTTCAATACAATATGACTTCTTTTTTCAACCAGAGGAGTCGCCCCCTGCTGGCTATTGGAAAGAATGCAAGTTTAAGACACTTCTGCATTGGCTTCACTTTTCAGACCCGGAGGTTGCTCACTGGTTAAAACAGAGTATTTCGGACAGGGTGAATACAAATATATTAAGACATTATGTCTTTCTTTTTAACATAAACCATGCACATATATTCAAGTAGAAACCCAAAATACAAGTGTGAACCTGAAAATGGGCATGCTATGTCCACCTTAACACATTCCTGCACTTGTCTGTGAGCACAACATGAACCACCACAGTGGCCTTCATTGATGCTTTGGGCTCAAGCAGAGCTTTGACTGGAGCCTGTTGAGCCTGAAGGCGGTGTTATTATTGCACATAGCAAACCTAGCATCAGTTCATTCTTTTATTGGAAAAAAAGGGTTTTATCTGGACAGTTTTCCTCTCTTTGTTGCTACCGTAATAGTTCTGCAATCATTTTTTGACTTTGCTCAAAGTTCTTAGTGAACATTATGAGTCTTAAGTTAAATGAGAATATCACATGTTTAATGCGAAACTCTCACTGAGACTGAAATTCTTGATTTGTCGTAATAAGAGGGAGGGTGTCTTTAAAGTAAACTTATTATAAAACAATATATGTGCTAATTGTGTACATTTGCCCCTTTTTAGTGGCAAGACTGTCAATAAAATAAGAATTTCTTCTGAAGGTTTCTTTGAAAGTAAATGTAAGCATCATCAAATAACTAATTCATAATAATAATAATAGAAATTATCTGTGAAGAAACTTATATGCAAATCATAGCAATGAAGTAAAATGCACCTTAACCTGCAAATGCCACAAATGCAAAACAATACAGTTTTGTTATTCACTTTAAAACATTACAAAAACACGTTTTGAGTTTATGTGTTGTAAATAACCTCTTGTGCAATAAAAGAGCTTAAATGTCACCAACAAATTTAATTTGTTGGGAATTAATCCTAACGCCGAGATGGATGTGACCTTTTAAGGTATTCCAAACAACAACCAAGGTGATTAAAGATAATCACTTAATATTGAGCCATTTTTTTAAAAAGGGGCATCAAGTTTAAGGTGGAATCTCTGACCGGCTAAGGTCAAAACACTTGTCTTAAGCTCTTGAATGTCTTTATCACACAGATAATGTTGTCACGATAAAAAAGGATCAGATCTATACTTTCAAAACCAACAGAACAAAATAATATTAATAATGGTAATAATGTCAGTTTTATCTGTGATTATTCCAATGAAAAATGACTGTGATAAGAGGGGCTGAGTTTGACTGAAGCATGTGCACTGAGTGAAATGAGGGAGAGAAAATATTATCACCACAGGGTGATTTTTCTCATTCAACACCGGACAGCAAAAGATAGCTCTTGCATAATAGAGCTCAGGGTGAATCAGCTAATGTAGCATTGAAATTTATACTTTTATGTTAAGATTGAAATGATGACCAAAACTTTGAATTTAGCAGGAGCTTGATTCAGATCTAATCCTCGATGATTGTGACATGCAAATGTACACTTCAGTGCACTTTGACTGTATTAACAATTCACTCAGCCGACTGGCTTCAGTCTCACCCCTTCTGAATAAAACGCATTGGTTACAATGAGAGTGCGTCGACTCGAGCGACTGCTCTTTTTGGTACAAAAGCGTGACCTTCACACCAGGAGACGGGAAGTTAATTTTACATCTCATTGCGAGTTCAGTTTTAGAGCGGCGCGGCTCCCCTGCAGACAGCTGTCATGGAAAACTGGGATCTTCATAGCCCGGTTTAATCTGTCTGACCTTCTGGCACGGAGAAATAGATTACCTACCACACCTCCAGAGCCTCTGCTCTAACTACCTGCGTCACCTTATGCATACCAAAGAGGACATCAGACTGGCTGCTCATTAGTGGCTTTGTGTACATCATTAGAGCTTTTTGGTATTTTATCAATACGAGAAACAATGAAGTCCTTCTGCGTTCTTTAAAAAAGAAGTCCATTTGATTATTGGATGAGCTCGTGTGCATCTGAACAATTGCTAATCACATCAAATCAGATCATATGACAACACTACATGTAGCACAGAGTTGTTTACTGTGTGTGTTCATCTCCTGCTTTTCAGCTGATTAGACTGTCGCCAGACCAATAAATAGGCATTATCAGTCACTATAAGCACCAATAGGGGCCTACTACACCCAATAGTAGATTTTATCATCTATTTACTTGTTAGATCAGCGACAGAAGGTATAGAAGAAGACGACAGCGACCTCTAGTGACCGTAGTAATTGTGACAGGAGCAGAAGCGGAAGTCAGGTGCTGTAGTATAGACAGGATGAAGCTCCATGGGGTGGAGGTTACGGGCGATGGATGGGACACAAAACATTAGATTTTCACCCAGGAGACTGGGATTTGCATCCCGTGTGAAATCAACAAAGTGCAGTGGTGTTCTAGTTCACAAGTATTAAGTTTCACTTTCAGTTTTGATATGTATATTTTAAGTCAAAACTCAATGTTTTTCCCAAAACCTGTTGCCTAAACCTAAAGAAGCCTTTCTGTTTGTGTTCAAAACGTAATGTTTCATTCAGTTTTACAACATGTTAGAACCATAGACTGTAATTAAAGATACAGTAGACGACGCATCTCCACTTCCTCCCATTGTACAGAAGTGAAGCCAAAATAACCCCGGATACGGGAGCTGCCATGTTGAGATTTTGACGTCATTTGGAGCCAGAGTCTGCAGAGTAGTGGCCAAGCGGTGGAGCCACAGAATCAAGGTCACCTGCCCGAACCAATCACGAGCCAAGCATGGACATAGCTTGTTAGCAAGAGAGACTTACAGCTATCAATCATTACGTCTCACCCTATTTTTAAAGCATCAAATGAACACCTGAACATACATCAGCGTGATAAGAACTACCTAATATGACAGAAACTATCTTCGTGAAAAATATTTTTGACGTGTACTTTGACTTTTTAGTTTGGCCCATGTCCCATCCACTAACATGGAGGGGGCAGGATTTATGATCTATACTGCAGCCAGCCACCAGGGAGCGATCAAGATGTTTTGGCTTCACTTTTGGGGAGCTGTCATGTCATTCATCTTTATATACAGTCTATGGTTAGAATGTGTTGCTTTTAAGTTTCGCTTTTACTACATAGTAGGCCCCTATTGACCCACATCTATGGTGCTTATAGCGACCGATAAAGCCCATTTAATGGCCTGATAACAGTCAAATTCTGTGTGCTTTTCCATTTTCATCAACAGAAAAGAGAGTTTTCCTCCCCAAAAAAAACAGCAAACACTTATTAATAAAATCTCCAGCTAATATCTATACAGGCACCAAACAATATTTCAGTGGATTATAACTAACAGCTTCTAGAAACAGATGTGAATAAACAACCGAATATGCCATCGACATGATTATAAAAAAAAGTCTGTAATTGAGTAAAAAAAGCTATCACCTTGTGTACCCAGAATGACAAAGGACTATCAGCTTTCTGCTCATTAACAGATGAATGAATGTGGAAGGGAATAGGGAAAGAACAAATCATGTGAATAAATAGCTCAGGAAACAACAGCTAATGCTTTTTTTTTTCTCTCTCCTGCCCAGTGTACCTCGCAAATTCAACCTCAGGAGAACAACGGATGTGTCGTATTTTGCCTCGAATTGGCTAGATTGAAAGATTCAGTGAGAAATAATGAGAAGTGATATGCCAGAGCTTTGCAGGAGATGAAGAGCCTGAGGGTATCGTGAATGCTCTAAAAGGTGCAGAGCGGTCTCCTGATTGGATGAACCTTATATTCACGGCGAGCATATAAAATCCAATTTATTTGACTGCGATACCAGCCCCCATGTGTGCTTTATTGGAAGACTGACCCTGACTTGACCAAATACAAGAGTATATTGTTCACCTCTTGCATCTAAATACAAAAGGGAATGGAATCGTTTTAGTCCTCCTACTGTATACAGCAAAACCTGTCTTTTTTTATACCCCCAGAGTTTACCCTTTACTTGAGGGTGATATAATTCCTCAGGCTATTTTTGCAGCAAAACTGAGAGATAGATAAAAGTGGAACATTGAAATACAACAACATGAATAAGTTCCCCAACTGGAGAGATCCAAGCGATTTTGTTCCCAGCTTTGCTCTGTGGTCACAAATGTAGTTTTCACGTTGTTTTGACTCCGGCAAAAGCTTGAGTTCCTTTTTCATTTCCCCACGGTTGACATCCCCGGCAACCCTCAGCGGGACGGTGAGGATAGAGGTGAACGTGTCAGTGTGAAATGAAATGCTCTCTATCTCCTGAGGGAGGTCCCTGCTCTATGTGGCCCGCCACTCAAGGAGAAATAACATTGCGCTGCTGAACACGGATTTGTGGGGTAACCTGTGTGAAAACACGGACATTTGTCTGTGAAGTGAAATCAGCGCGTTATGAAAAGATTGGTAAAAACCTGCTTAAGTGTAGTCAACTAATCGTTCCATCTGTTTTTGTGTGTGATTGAACGTCAGATTAGATTGCTAATCCCTGATCGCTGATAGTGGATGAGGCCTAATCCATGAAGAATGTGATTGAGCCATCCCATGTGAACATATTTGCTGCATACAGGCTCCTAAAATGAACGTCAAGCTCCACGAGAGGAGGCGGTGAGATTTAATTTGTTTGTCAAATGATTGAAATCATCGCTCCTGGTGATACAAACTTTAATAGGCTTCTTTTTTTCATTAGGTATATACCGAAGCTTTCCCCACCTCATACTTGCAATATTCAAGCTCAGAGCGTCAAGATATTTTTATTCACTGAGTCAGAGGTGCTTCAAAATGTGACCTGTCATGTGGTCCTGTGTAACATGGCGCTAACACTTCACTATTACTGAGTCACTGCTGATGTGCCCGTCAAACTTTCCATTCTCGTACAACACTTGGATAGATTATAATAGATTACAGTGGCAAATTTACCACTCAAACTGCATGGTCATTTTTTAAACAATGGGTCCTTGATTTCAGACAAAGGCAGACAAAAGCAGGCTCCTCATTTCTAGCCAATGACGATCAATTTTGCCGTCTGATTTTGCTGACAGATTTTGTCAGCTGTAGCTAATTATAATCCCTTTAGTACTGGACAAAAAAAAAAAAACATTAATACCCACTAACATCTGGCTTTTGTCTTTAGTGGGAAAGGTTACAATCAGCATTCATTCCCACTCCAGCCCTGACCAGCAGTGACGGAAACATGACACCTGGGTGGACAAGTTGATTTCCATTCTTTTTCCGGTGCAATGCTACAGCCCAGTCAAACAGCAGTTTGTGAAATAGTCATGAAATGTAATGTATTGATTTGTGTACATAGACACAATTTTTTTTCGTGATGGTCAGCACAAAATCAATTCTTATTATAATCCATGTAATTGTGAATCAGGAAGTATAAAGAGCGATAAATGCTGCATAGGGACGAGGTCAGGGTGGATGGGTGGGTCAAAAAAACACCAGACTTTCGCTCAGGAGACGAATGTTCGTGTCCCGTGTGAAACCAGAAGTCAACGTTGACTTATTTGTCACGTAACTTCCGTACTTAAGTTACGCCACTTTTGGTGTTATTTTAACCCAAACCATAATCTTTTCCTAAACCTAACAAAGTAGTTTTGTGTCCTAAACCTAAACAAGTCGATATTTTCCTAAGCCTAACTAAGTAGTTTTATTTTGAAAAGACTGCAGTGGAAATCTACACGTGCATCACGAATTGTTGCTGGACATTCGTAGGGAAACGCACGAAAAATACATTGTTAAATGTCGTGCTGAGTCTCACGAAAAAAAACGAAATTCATGTCTATGTACACAAATTAAATGACAATGCCACTTCGTTAAAGCCTCTGTACACCCACATAAGTGTTTTCAGTTATTCTTTCTGATTAGACCTCTGCTCAGGTTGAAGCTTTGATGGGCGTGTATTACAAATTTTCATCTACCAATAAGAATGATAAAGGTGTAATTTTCCCACCTTAACAGGTTCAACAAAGCCAACATGAGACTCAGGAAGATGTCACTCAATTAGTCAAAGCACGCCCACACTGTCCTGAGAAGAGTTCTAATAAGCCAGATTAAATGAAAACATCTGTGTGGTGTTCAGAGGCTTCTATGTCACAGTAAGTTTCAAAGTTGCTCTCTTGCCTTGTGCTACAGGCTTTTCTCACAGCAGCTATTTTGACTTGTCACAGTAGGAAAATCACAGGTGTTACTAACAACACTTACGATGGCTCTGCACTATTCAAGTCTTCAAGTGAGAGTGACAGTAAACCGGCATGCACAATACCAAGGAGGGTTGAAAGAGGAGATGTCACGGCGTCAGATCATTGAGGTACAACACTGGTCTGCACTCGCTGAAATTGAGCCAATAGTGACGCAGCTCCAGTTACACTGTGCATGTGTCACACACCCCATAGCTGTAGACCGTGTCTCAGCCTCTATTCAATAAGCCTTGCACGATACCAGGAACCCAAAAGCAAAGCAGCCAAATAGAATTCAGCCATCATCAATTTCATTATTTAAATCTGTGAGTAAGTAAATTGTTTAATAATAATAATAATAACTAATTTAATGATTTGTTTAATATTTATAATATTCTTATTGTTCAACACAGGCCATTTTAGTAGAGATGTTAAAATGATGACAATAGAATAGAAATAATTCTACTTTTGTACGCCACTTTGTAGGCGGATGTTTCACTGGTGTCATTATGGAAGTCGACTCGATTACAGTCCAGAATGGCGGAGGCGTAGGTCTGCTGCTGGGCGCTGCAATAGTACGTATAATTGACTTCCACTTCTTAACAATAAACTTTCTTTGACAGAAATACACATCTTCTTTTATTGGTATTGGCTGGTGAGTCCGAGAGGCCTGGTTACGATTATTAAGTTATGATTTGAAAATGGCTGTTTGAGGGATTTGGAACAGATAATTCTCCTCCCGTGTTCAACTAGAATGTGCTTTGTCTTGTTTGGGATAAAAGCATCCACCAAATGACCAAAGCCTGAGTCATTCCCTAATTTGTAATGATATAAAGACCTGATATGATATTTTGTGAATGCCATACTAATTATATAATTACCCTGAGCTTAGAGGCCATCAGTATTCACATGCACAACTCTCACGGTGGAGGCTCACATTTGCCATTTCACACTTATCTTTTAAAGAGAGCATTTCCAAAGTCGTGCCTGTGCGTTTTTTAAATCAGTCAACTGAAATTAACCTCTTAGTCAAACCTGAAATACAACACGTCCATTAGTTCTAATTTTACTTTCACTTAAAAACTTAGTTACTGCTTACGTATGATTAAAACTGCTTTTAATTTGTGCTATCTAACTGATCTGAAACAGTAGATGCCACTTTCTCATCCTCATTCGTTGTGGTAAAGCGTTCACGTTGATGTTACTCTGTATTCTGAAAACAGTCAAAAGCCCCAATTTCCTTCCTCAACTGGACAGGTACAGTTTTGCAGTCTGACCACACACATCTCCGCTGAAATGAGGAATGTCCTTATCTGAATGCTCATGCTGCTTCTTGGTACCATTATTTCAAGTCTTTCTCTCCTTACTGTCAGCCTTTTTTTGTTGCCTAAGGCAATTATATCTTTAATTGAACCTGTTCAGTGTTTAATTGGACACCTTTTCCTCATCATATAATATTATTCGCAATTTAATAAATATTTTTAAACTCTTTCAGGCACATAAAGACACCCTCAAAAATGACTCGACCACCTGTCTGGGAAATATGGCACGAGCATAATCAAACCGTTCTGAGGGGTTTAAAATGATAAAAAAATAGTAGTTTTAATGGAAGTATCTGTTGTCGGCGGTTTTAATGAGGACAAATTCTGAGGTTATGACATCTCATGTCCATCAATTGGAACTAGTTCTTTCTGCTAAAAAAGGCACTCAGAGGAAGTTATAAAGGAGCCCATTCAGTATCATTAAATGTGCAGCAATAATACGGAACAACCTTGTCCAGCAAATAATGTAGAGATGATTGATTCTCTACACTAAAAGAAATCTTTTTTATAGGAAGGTCAGAGGTCAGCTCAGCTAGAGAATAGCTCATGTGGAGGTGGTAAGGAGGCAGCGTCTTCAACGTGGAGGTTTTCTCGCCTCACTCACCACAACACCCCAGACGTATGTGCCACTTACTACTGAAATTGTGAGTTGAAATCCCACTCTGACCTCAAGCATCTCCTCTCTTTATCTCCTCTCTCTGCTTCTGTCTTCTGTGTCGCATTTATAAATGACATAAACATCTTTCATTTTAAAACAAAGCCACAGTTTTATGTCTTGAACTTCAGCTGGATTCATCTGCTGACTGTTAACAATAAGTGAGAACTGAGAGAGTGCAAATTACCGGCCGGGAAGTGTGGGAGCACACGAGTAAATAATTGTATTTTCATTAGCTACAGTGATGTTGTTTCCCATATTAGTGTTTAGTTAATTTACTTTAATGATCAAAGGAAAACAAGGCAGCGGCAGCTTTGTTTCATGCAACAACAAAAAACTTGAAGGGATATTTCGGGTGTTTTTGAAGTGGGGTTGTATGAGGTACTTATCCATAGTACAGCAGATATATTACCTACAGATGACAGTTGGTGTGCCCCAGCTTGGAGAAACAGACATGAGTACCGACACCGGAGCAAAGCAATGTACTGCTGTGGACGGGGATGGCAGAAAAACATATTTTAGCCACCTAAAAGAAAGGCCCACCTAAAAAAATCAGTATCTTCACCGCTTTACCTTGACGTCAGACAGCCATTTCCTTCTCCTGACGGGAGAACTGTACTTAAACGGATATCGTTTTTTTTTGTTTTTTTTTAAGGTGAGCCTTTCTTTTAGGTGGCTAAAATACTTTTTTTTGCCGTCCCTGTCCACAGCATTGTATGGCTTTGCTCCGGTGTCGGTGCTCCTCTCTGTTTCTCCAAACTAGGGGGCGTGCCCACTGTCATCTACTGTAGGTAATACACCTACTATGGATAAGTACCTCATACAACCCCACTTCAAAACATCCAAACTATCCCTTTATTTCATTGTCAGTAAAAATGAATGACCGAACGTTAAATTAAAGAGATTAAATAAAAAATGAATGACATAGATTGCCAAAGCCACCAAGGATGTACTTATAGTAGCCTCTACCTGTCCGTTTCTCCTTCTAATCAACCTTTAACATGTTGGATATATGTTCCTAATTGAAAATATATAAAGTGTATAAAAACTAGATATTTATCCGCTCCATACAAGCCAAACGTGGTTGCCCCTGATGAATTATTCAACGATTTCTTCCTCAAGATCAAGCTATGCTTCAGTGTAATTGCCTCTAAAGGAAAAGCTTTCACCGAGCCATGCTTGGGCCTTGACGGTTTGTGAATTCAAAGTAGCCTGTCATCAAATTTCGACATCTCTATCGCTGTTTGGCAGTTCATAAGGTTAAGCTTTTAATGAGTGTCACATCAATAAACAGCAGAAATCTATACTGTACACAGTGACAGACAGACCGACATTAAAGTGCACCCCGCAAACCCCCAAAGCAAACGTATATTCACATCCAGACAACTTTGAACCAGAAGTTTTAGACGGCTTAGCTCGCTGTGACAGAGGAAATTTCAAAGTACATGTTGAGATTTTAGATTCTAATAAAGTCAGCATTAAAGGATTTGGAGAAAAGGAATTGTGACATGATGACACTCGAATCCATTGTGGCAGCAATAGACGCCTTTACTCTTACTATAAGGATGTTATGTGGTTGCCAACAGGTTTATTGACAAGAGGAAAGGATGAAACTATGGGTAAAGAAAACAACAATATATAAAAAAAATAACTTCAATGTTACAAAATAGGCTGATAAAAGGTGTAATCTGTGTATCTGTGCTAAAATCAGCAATATACATGAGACCAATAAAAACAAACCAGCTTGGAAAACATCAGTAAACATGACCTTATAAAATATCGCACTTACAAATTCTCACCTTGAAAGAAACAATGGTGAATAAACACAAAATGTTTACATACCGACGAAGCAACCAAAGGCTGATGTGTGCAGATGTTGCTGCTTTTACGCAGGTGAACTGAATCACTGAAAGAAGCTCCTCTCCATGGCATGTGCTCCCACTTCCTGGTTAGACAGGTTACTTCCTGTAATACTTAAAGGAGCCACTAGGTTGAAGCATGCCCATAAAAGAACCACTAGGTTTCGCTATTTCTAATTAGTTTGATATTGGCACTTGATCTTGATATATGTATAACTTATAAGTTCTATCTTACTTTCTATTAAGGAGAAAGCTAAGAAACATAACAAACATGATTATACCTCACCTAGTAGCATTTGATTTTAGTGTATTTATACATAAACCCCAAGGTACATAAAGGCTACAGCTCAAACATCGAGGAGGATTTTCTCTCATCAGATCTACTTACTGTTTATTCTCCACAAAAAGCAATTTGAACCGAGTACACATCTAATAAACAATTGTGGAGTGGCCTGTGCCGTGGCTATATCCCAATAATATGAAGGCAATTTGTACTAGAGGGATTGAAGACAACGTGAGGCCAGAGGAAATCAATAAAAAGGCAGAGCATAATGATAGAGCTCCTAAAAACTCTTACATTACGCCGCTGCCTCTCCTGACTGTGTGAGACCCTGACACATGAAATGAAAAGCCCCATTTGTATTCTGCACAGCGATCTGGTGATACAGTGAGGACAATGGTTTGTCCTCTCACCTTTTTCCAAATCAGTGTGGACGCTACGCGTGATTAATGTCATATCTTGTCGCGACATACTTATTTTAGTTCCACCGCCAAAAAATGACAAATTGCAGGTTTCTCTGTTTTGGTGTGTGTGTATTCATGGTTTCATCTGGGTTATGTATCCAGGGCAGGTCTGACCGATGTTCTCTTGTAAACCAGGGACTAGGTGCAATTCATCCCCTCTGTACTGTGTGATCCTCACAACTGCTATTTCTACGCTCGGAGGTGTTTTGGCAGAGGGGGGGAACTTTGCTGTGTTAAGACAGATGTGGAACCAGAATAGTCACACATACAGTACACGCCTGCTGCTTACATGCAAATACCATAGAAATAGAAATAGAATTGGAGTAGGACTTAACCCCTAACCCTCATTTGACTAAGACAAAAGAAATTGTTGTTGGTTGTTATGGTGACAGAATGCACGTCAGTGGGGGCCGTACTGTGTGGTCGCGGCTTGCCGGGAAGAGAGTGAACGCAGCTCCGGAGCGGTGGGGAATGAGGCGGAGGGACCATCAGACTGTTAATTTTCTGTTGCAAGTGTAGCATTAAAGCATTGCGAAATTAGCAAGCTGGCATTCTGCGTGCCATGAGGACACATTTTAGCCTTTTTCGTGTCATTTGTACGCCACACAAACACGCCATATTTAGGTTCAGACAACAAAACCACTTAGTTAGGTTAAGGAAAAATATCATTACTGGGCTTAAAATAAGTACGTAAACTACGGAAAACATGTCACTAACTCACAAAACAAAACGGCTGATTTGAACACCGGCCTCCTGGTTAAATGTCCAGTGTTTTTTTTGTACCCATCCGTTTCATTCCATTTAAAATTATTTCAACTTTGACCTCTGTTGCCATTGACCTTTCAAAGCGCAACCAACAACTGTTGTTGTTGCTTAGAAACAGTGAATGGCGTTCCTCACTCTTTTTGGTGAAATATTTGACCTGCTGCCTCTGCAAGTCTCTGCGCACTACCTCGCGGTGAATGAAGAGCAAATCTCTTATTACGTGAAGGCAGCTATAAAAGATGGCCTCCACTCTGACCATCCTGTTACTGTACGTTGATTTCAATGGGAACGTCCCCTTTACTCCTATTCTATTTCTATGATAAATACTTACTGTGATTTGACCAATATGGGCTTAATGGTTTTTGATTAAAGTAGCTTAATGTTTTGGGAGCAATACTTTTACCATTTTCATACCTGAAACATCACACATACCGAAGACAAGGCCTTTCAAACAGTGCTCGGTGGTGAGGGAATTTCTAAGATATATTTTACCATACCTTTTTAATTAAATTAATGAATTAGTTTAATAAAATCAATATATATATATAAAGTGGAAAGGAAATACAATGAGGCAACATTTTATTGAACAAATACATCAAATTAATTCTTTAATTAATTAATAAATGAAGCATATGAAGGAAATAAAACGTAATTGCAGGTTTTAGATGCTGCAGGAATTCAAAACCCAAAAATCACAAATGACAAATTTCCCTATAAAAGCAACAGAGGAGCTCCTCCAACATGTACAGACATGCAATAGATGCCATGTGCACAGACTAGACAGAAATGAATATAGTGAAATTACAATAGTAAGCGACATTTGCCAGCAATGATCTCATGTGTGCTATAAAAAGACCAATATAATAACAGAAATGCTGTATTTTCACATTGCCTCCTCGTTTTCCCTCCACATCCATGTGTTGCCTGATGAAGTGTGCTCATATGGCAGCTTGCAACCCCCCCCGGAGCAACGTTAGCCACGCATGCAACTAGCGAGCGAAGGGGAGAGCCGGGCCAGGGGAGGAGAAGATGGAGTACGGCTCCTCCCTTTCTGTCTCAGGGTGACAAGGCTTCTCCTCCACACCTCCACATTCGTCTAATGAGGTGATAAAGTGAATGAATGAGGCATGAAAGGAGACATGCTGCTGAGGCCAGTAGTGTTCCCAGGGTGCCACTCCCCGCCCCGCAACCTTTCGCTTCTCTGTGTTTTGCAGTTGAGGACAGTAGGAGGAAAGAGCTCACAGGAGGATGAGGCAATTTCTGCAATGTGTCTGCAACTATCAGTCCTGGGTGGCATGCATGCAGCACTACATATGATTTGTGTTTGTTACAATTGAGCTGTGGAACAGAAGTGGTGAGCGAACATTGCGAAATCTTTACCTCAATCCATTTCTTCCCTCATTGTGGTAGTTAAGCCAGTTTGAGTTAAATCGCTACCAAAGGCAAATGCTTTCCAGTCCTCCCAAAAAAGCAAAAAAAAAAGTATTGTTCACCCGACTTAACTCGGCACACAAGTTCATACAATGAACTTGGCGAATAAAGCAGAGAAACAAAAGAGTCCCTTTCACTTTGACTGTTCAGCCATGTAAATGTTTCAGATTTGGCCAATTCTTTGTCATGCAAAGGAACACACTCAAAGCCTTTTTCTCGTACGTGTGCAATCACTCTGAGAGATACCGGGGCGGAGAACGCCAAGCAGATTTATTAGGTGAAATTTAATTCAGACGAGTTATTCAAGGAAACACTCTGAGCCAAAATGACTTCTCACAAAAGGAAAAAAAAAAACAGCATATTTTAAAACCCAGGATGTTTTTCTGATTCGCCGTACAATACTGCAGGTTTCTGTCAGCTTATCTTGCTGAGACAGAGGAAATTTCAAAGCGAATGCATTTATGTTTCCATATTCAAGATAAAAAAAGGCAGTACTTTTAATTAGATTCTAATGAACTCGGCATTAAAGTATTTTGGCGGGGAGAAATTGTGATACAGTCTGATGATCGCTTGGTAAAGCATAAAAAATCCAATGTAGCCGGTGGCTCATCGGCCCTCTCCGCTAAAAATCTAGGTGGTATTAATGACTAATACAGCTACCTGACTCATAGATGTAATTCACATATTGCAATCACATTTGTTAGTTTCATTCTGAAACAATATCTCATGGCTGGAGGGTAAGTAAAGGTCCCTCTTTCGGACAGCTCCTGCAGATTAGTGTGCTTTCTGGAAATAATGACTCTCTGCTAACAATCTAATCTGTCAGTCCAAACACTGGGAGAAGCTCTGTGTTTCACATCCCAGTGAACAGATTGGCGGATTGTCTGAAGCCAAGACAGACAGTAGATCATATCCTCGTGTTGGCACTGGGGAGCCGCAGTGGAGCTCAGGCATATTAATCAAATCCTCGCATTAACGCAAACTAACAGGGAAATCATCAGGCGCACGACAATCTCAAAAACACGAATCGGGCTTATAGTTTGTTTCCCCTCTGAGTTGCAAATATAGGGCTCTGACAAAAGGCACCTATATGCCCGGCGTCTGCTTAAATGGTGAATAAATAACACCCACTGAGGCTCAACTTGAAGATAGCACTCTACCCAGGGAGCAGCAGTGCAAGTGCTTAGCCCAGGAGGCAGGCCTGGGAGCTGGACGGCAGGAGAGCTCAATTGGTATTCCTGCTTGAGCTGCATCCCAGAAGGCCGGCCCTCATAAATAATATGATAATGCTGTATTTCCAGTTCTGCTGAGGTTAGCTGTATGGCAGTGGAGGAACAAAGCGCGGTGCTGTGAGAGTGACCCGAGGGTGAGTGGCAGGGATGGGCAGCCGCGGGGGCATCCCGGGGTGATTGCGTTCGCCACCAGCCGGAAGCCGGGGAGAAGAGGAGTGTTGACAAGTTTAATCAAACTGTGTCGGGCTTGACAAGTGCAAGATTGGGACTGTAAAGATGGCTGACAGGGGCCCCCGTGTTTATGCAGAAAGCACAGCGCTGCTGGTACAGATCATTTACCCGGGCTTTGGGGTCTGAGTGAAGAACACCGGTGCCCCTTGTTTAAGCAGAGCGGATCTTACGCTGCTCCTGTCTTGACCCAATCTTTCAAAACAAACCCTGCTCCTGCCAGGCGGGGTATGAGAGCGGAAACATTGAATTTAACACCGCCATAGGGTGCAGAGATGGGAAAGTGCAGGTTCAGTTTCGTCTTGCAGCTGCAGCATAAAGAGGTGACTGCTCCCTGAAGTCAACAGACACGGAGGCTTTTGAGGAGAGTGTAGCTGCTCAACCCACTGTTTCTGCAGAGAACAGCTACAGCTGCACATTTTGACATCCGTATGTATTTATGCAGAACAGATCTCTACTGTAATGGCATTTTATCTTCCTTGGGTTTAACAGTGTATGTACAGTTATTATGCCAGAGACAGATTTTTTTTATCTCCCTGTCTTCCTCTCTTTCTCCCTCCCTCATATCTTCCTCTCTTTTCTTCATAAGACACGTTCAGTGTTTGTGATATTTATAGCTCAAGTGTTTGCATTCGCTGTCAGGATTTTTTTTTTTTTTTTCAACATGTCACCTCTGCAACACGTTACAGTGGAACCACTTAGATGTAAGCAATATTTGCCACCTGAGATGGGATATATGTAATTTAATATAGTGCAGAGTGTTTCTTGGTGAAACGGTTTCATGCTTCACTGCGATGAATATACTATAATATGGAGACATCTTTTTACTTGCATTGGGCTGCATTTTTTTTTATTTTATTTGAACACACAAAAGACTTCATAAAATCCAGATAATGAAAAAGATAGAATCACAGCCTTGTGGTTGTATGTGTAACTGGGGGTCTTCGTCTGTTTATTTCCTGCAGTTTATAACGTTGTTTTGTACTGCTGATAGCGGTGGCAGCCAACAGTCTCTGCGTTGTGTTTGATTATAGACCAACGGCTGACGATTTAACTCCAACGAACACACAGACAGCTCCGATGTCGATTTGAGTTATGGTCACAGTGACCTTGACCTTTGACCACCAAAATCGAATCACTTCATCCTTGAGTCCATGCGGACGTTTGTGCCAAAATTTGAAGAAATTCCCTCCAGGCGTTCCTGAGATATTGCGTTCACAAGAATGGAACGGACGGATGTATTTGCATACAGACGGGCGGACTGACAACCCAAAATACATAATGCCTCTAGCCACGTCTGTCGCCGGCGCAGAGGCATAAAAATAAGAAATGTGACAGGAGAGGTCAAGAAGCCACAGGCTTATAGGCTACAAAGGACCTCCCTTCTACTTATCGAGATAAACAAATAATAACAAAAAGGGGGGGGAAAAAGAAAACTAAGCTAACATACTTGTATTATAGGAATGAATTTGGGAAGAGACGATGGTAGAGAAAAAAGCAAGAACATATATAGGGCTGCATGATATTGTACTTTATTGTGCTTGGAGGGTAGAGCTCTGATATGAATGCTGCGCTGCACTCCAACGAGGCGTATTTTTCCCAAACAACACATTTTTATGATAGCTGAGACAGCATTATCCGTATCACCCCATGATCACTCAAACTATTTCAGGTCTTCAGAGGCTTATTTTGAACAACATTTCAAAGCTGAGGAGGTACACCTCCACATTAACATATCAATATCGTTTTTTTTTTCTCTTCTCAAGGATATTGATGTGTTTATGTTTACTGTCCCAAAAGAGCATTCACAAAATCCTTCCACGAAAACAAGTTGCCTCGTGAGATGGTTTACCACACTTTGACTGCTGGGTGAGTCCCGTATTAGACTATGTGGCTGGTTTATGTGACAGTTAGTTTTCGTTTTTAACACAATTCTTACATTATTTGTTTTTAAGTGCATTTCAAAAGCGCGGTTGATATTTTCGTTAATGACTGTGAATATTAACAGTATTATAATACTGTTAATAATCAAAGATTTGTGTCATTTTCATCACATCATACCACAACAACAGTTGACCTTACTGTTTAGTCCACTAAAACCTTGAAAAACTATTTATTTATATATGTTTGGAAAGGTATCGACCATCCACCAATCGCATCACAATGTCCTAATTCTCCTCTGTGCTGTATTGACATGACAAACTGTTTCTAACCATGTCTCCTACAGGTAATCCTCTCATGTCGGGGGAAATGCATTTGCATTTTAAGACATAGTGCTCATTTCAGAAAGGAATCACAGCCTCATAATCCGGTTAGTTATCCATCTAAAGCCACTCATTCATACATGTTGTTGTTACCTTGTTTAAACATTTGGATGTATATATTTAAGAAATCATTGTGGATATCATCTAAACAGAAATTGTAACTACTGTAAGGATTTCAAAAGTCAATATGTTTGAGCAAAATGCTCCAACATGGCTGGTCCTAGCTGTGTAGTTGTAACACTCCATAGTAGGCTATTACAATAAACCCACTGGCTTGTTTCTAGACAGACCTTCCCGCAGTGTCTTCTTCTATAAAGATGGCCCAGTGATCTGCCACAAATGGTGTTGGAGAGTGTGCGAGAGTTGATTTTTGCCTGCGGTGAGGGCAACACTCAAACCGCTCGATTGACAAAGTCTGCCTGGAGGCTCCATTTTGAGACTTCCTCAAAAGGGGAGGACTTTATCTCACAGCGAGGACATGATGGAGAATTTTACCTTTGCAGTCGGTAAAACACCATGAAACTCAACGGCAGAGTTAATATTGATCCGCTACAAAAGTCATTCTTCTCTCGTCCTTGGAGTCAGAAACAAAGAAATCTGTTTCCTCCATTTTCCCCACCCACACACGCTTGTATATATCAGTAGCTGTTAAAAGCACATTAAGTCAGATTTTTACCATCCCACATCAGAAAATGACCGTAATAAGCAGTATATCTGTAGGGGTTTAATGGTGTTGTGATTCATCTCAGACTCTGAGCAGTCTGCTTTTTAAAACTTACATCTTGACTTTTTGCTCTTTTTCGTGGATGAAAGTAGGCAGTCCTACAAGAAACCACGCTGCAGCAGAATAAATGAAGTTATTATATAAATATTTTCACTTGTAATATAATACATTATTTATTTTAATCATTTACCTTGCTCAACAACCAACTCATCTCTGTTTATTAATTGAATTATTTACAGATCTATTCCAGAGGCATGTTGATGATGATGCTCTACAGATTAAGTTCAGATCAAGTTCGCCTTGTGTCTTAGAAATTATATACAGGAAGTATGGTTTTGTAAGAAATATAATGCCACCTGAATTGCATTTTTTTTTATCAACTTAATGATTTAAAGGGACTAGATATAAGAATGATAAGTTGCTTGTTAACAGTGACACCTGTGGTCGTTAAGTCAACAACAGTCAGCGTCCTGTTGCTCGCGCTTGTGCTCGCACTACGTAGACGCAAGTGAGCATTGGTCAAAACGGCGAACAGACTGAATGTGACTGACAGCTAAAACCACGATATCACTTTATATTTCTTGGTAGTAATGTTAGCGTACCTGTCCAATAGGTAAGGTTTTGCCAGCTCGGAGGGCCGTTTTGATACCCAAAACCAAACGAAGGTCCCTCCGTGAATCAAAGGCCCGGTTGATGTTGATCCTATATTCCCCCTGATGTCGGTCACGTTCCTGTTTTGCCATACGGGCTTCGCTAAATATAACTTTGGCTTTTTTGTGCTTCCGTGGTTGGCATTAGCGGACTCCATTTCTAACCGAACGTTAGCTATGGTTGCACACAGTTAGCCCTGCAGTGGAGCTGAAAATAAAGGCACTCGCGAGCACACATGACGTCACATCTGTTTGATTTTCCCAGAAAAAAACATCCCACATTCTCCACATTTAAGAGCAGACAGGCTGATAGAGGAAACCCAGAAAGTCGCAGAAGGTCTCTTTTTTTTTTCAATTAAATAACATTGATACATATAAAAACGTACATACAGTCCCTTTAACATTTGTTTTTACGTATCTGGAAAGTCACAAAATGTTCATACAGATTGATGTATGGACAATGTATTTTATTTGTTTTCCTTGAAATATCACTCTCAGAACATATATCACTACATTCTCTGCCAAACTTAATAATCAAATCATAGAATTCAATCAAAACCATCAAATCATATCTGACCCTGGATCTGGTGCTAAATGCCACCCCATTGCTGCTATCATCTTTATATGACAATTCCACCCCTTACCCATACCCCATCTTACACAGTTAAAGAAGGAGAGAAAAAAAACAGGGCTTTGTTTTTTAAGTCTCTGTTCTTTGTCTGTCAGCTCGTTTTTTTCTCTTTCTCTTCTTTAGTTGTTGTTGTTTGTCTGCTTCTCTACTATTGAGTGCTTTTCTGTTTCCTGTTTGTTTGTTTGTTTATATGTCGTCGAGGTGGCCGGCTTATTCACCCCTTCTTTCTTCTTCTTCTTCTTCTTTATGACTATGATTCTGATTATTTGTATTATAATTTTTCTTCTCCCTCATTGGCTACTAATCTGAAAAAGAATAACAACAAAGTAAATTTAGTCATCTGAAGAAGAGGGGTGGTGGTGGTGGTGGTGGGGGGCCCAAAAAAAAGAAATAACTGCACATAGCAAGTAAGAGGTTTAACATTTTCAGGGTTTTGTTGTGGTAACTCCTAGCACATATATCGCCATGTTGGTTAAATATTGAAAAAGTCAAAGAAGACACAACACAGGACGTGTTTACTTGTTCAATATTTAACCAAAAACATGAGCTTTGACTATCCTCAACGGAGTAAAAAGAGTTTTTTAGCCTTAACTTAACCACACATGAAAGGAGAGATTTCCAACTGTGCAAAGCGGGCATGTGCCTCAGGGCCCCATAACTCCGGGGGCTCTGAGGCTCGCTGTGTGTGAACTGTTTATTTGAAAATGTGTTTGGGATTATGTACCTCACAACAGGGACTTTAAGTGGGTCCTACTTCATTATCCCATCTTGTAATCCTGTTTTGAAGAGGTCCTTGTGTCAAAATATCCACAGATTTGTGCTTACATGTTGCATATTCCTACAATAAGTTGTCATTGATCAAATGAACACGCAGCAAACCTGGAGATATCCAGTCTGTATCCAGCAGTATATAGGAACATGTAAATTACCTATATTATACACATACATTATAACATTTTATACACTATATACCTTTAAGAAATTGTTTGTAAAACATCTATAAACATCACATAGATAGATATTTGTAACACTTTGTTAATGGTTAATAATTGGTTTGTAAACCATTTATATACATTATTTGGATGGCCATTATAAATTTGCAACTGATGATTATAATACCTTGTTAAATGGTTAATAAATACTTTGTAAAGCATCTATAAACATTATTTAGATAAATAATGAATACTTTGTTAGTGGTTAATAATTGGTTTCTGGTCCATCTATCTATGTAATGTTTATATATGTTTTACACAAGATTTCTTAAAGGTTTACAAATCATTTGTGAATTATAAACAAATACTTAATATAGTATATCAAATATTTAGGGCTGTCAAATTCAACGCGATAACAATGGCACAATTTTTTTAACGCATTAATGTAACTTGCAATTTTTAGGTTGTAGTCGGCTCTGTTTTAAAGCTAGAGTGAAGATACTGGTATCATATGAAACTAGAAAACCTAATGAATCAATTGGTCATGTCACATGTCATACTACAGTAGCTTGTTGTGAAGGAGGCTAAATAACGCTACAAACTTATGCTACATTTTGGCGAGGAAAAACTGGCTTGGTCATTTTCAAAGATGTCCCTTGACCTTTGACCTCAAGATATGTGAATGAAATTGGGTTCTATGGGTACCCACGAGTCTCCCCTTTACAGACATGTCCACTTTATATGTTATCGTGTCTTATCAGCTATGATACAATTTATAATTCATGAACAAATGATTTCATATTACACAAACTAATTATACAATAACATGAATTATAGGATTACTAAAAATTAGTAAACATTATTAATTCTAATTGTATTGTTTGTTAAAAGTAAAATAACTATTAACTAAAGTTTAATTAACTGTCAATTCATTATTATTACGTTATTTTAAAGTGTTACCAGCATTTCTTTTCTCCCTGTTTTTGTAAATCCAGCCATGCACATGTGGGAAGCAGGACAAGAACACTAACTGGCCTGGAAAAAATGTTGTGACAGTGACATAATGCATCAATCACTGAAACACATTAGGCAAAACCATTAGGTATCATATTGTACGCGAGGCAGAGTTGATCTCGTCACAGGTTCCATAATGACCGTTTCAATGATGCACTGTAAAATGTAATGATTTACAAAGTAGTGATTGGTTTCCTTTTAGGATTTCATGTGGCTGTAGAGCATGACAAGGCCATGATGTGCTGAATTCTGACAGCATTGGTCACATTGCCAGGTGTTCTTCTCTCAATTCAGGTCAGCGCCAATGTGGGATGCCGTAGAGGCATTGGTGCGAGAACACTTCAATGTCCATCAATATGCTCGACTCACTAGAGACTGCTGTAGAAGCAGAGAAAAAGGGAGAAAGAAGTGTGTTATCGCAGGGAAAAAAAAGAGCCCACTGTGTGAATGACAAGCCTCTGAGAGGCAGGAGGACATTGCATTGCCACGCTGACATTCACTCTCTGGTAGGGAGCTTACTGCCAAAGATATGGCGAACCCTGTGGTGCTTTCACAGGGAGCAGCTAACACACACACACTGGTGGGCTTCAAAGCTCTTGTCAAGCCACTTTAACCTCACCCTCTCCGCACGTAACCTTAAACACTCACCTTTTGTTTTTTTTTCCCAGAGTTTCCAAGCATCCCGTGCCAAGCCAGGTATTTCTAATTTGCCCCTGTGCCCTGAGGGGCTGGAGGAGCTGCAGTGCGCTGGCTGCGACCCGTAGGTGTGACATGGCAGATGGAAGGAGCGGTGGGAGACGAGGTGAATCTTTCAGTCCTACGGCGAGTCCCCTGGGCTGCAAGTGGAAAGTGACCGAGGTAATTAATCCATTTTCACCACTTTTTTTTTTTATCCTCCAAATATTGAGCCTCACGGGGAAGAGTGTTCACTGAAGGACACAAGTACACCAAATTTCATTGCTGCCTTTTTTTTTCTTTTTTTTGCTCTCTTGAAGTGGCGGGGGAAGGAGGGAGTGAGGTTGTGTAAGAGCTGGAAGGTAATGTGTAGTCACTGTTAAATGGAGGTCATGCCTGTAAAGCTCCAATAGAATAAACTGAGGAAAAATCCAAATATTTGAATGCATGGCTCAGTTTTATGTAGATGTTCCTCACGTATCAATCAAGTTACACTGTAATGCATAGAAGATTACAAGAGACTGGGAAGGATAATCTTCTTAGAAAGTATTTGAATACTGGATGAATTTGATGGATGTAGACTTATGCACCAGGCTTCACTTCGACGTTTCGTTGCATTCATCGAGACATGGTGGGAAATGTGCAAATCCTGTTTTTTAGAGCGCACCTTCCTCGATCCTTTTTTGTACCCACAAGCAGTTCCACACAGCATCACAGAGAAACCCAGAAATTGGTCGAAATAATCACATTTTTTCTCCCCCTCCTGGCAATTCCCCTCACGAAATCTGTTCAGATCTCAGAGGTTGCACAGAAATTTCCATGTTGCATCATAATGAAAACATCACATCAAAGGAAGGAACTCCTTAAAACCTGTCTCTATAGATTAGCAGTGTAACAGCAAGTATTAATTCACCGAGAACAAAGGGGGGGGTTGTGCTGTACAAGCGTGTACAAGGCACTGAATTAAGCTCGCAGAAGGCCAGGTGCACAGCAAAGTAAGTCGGGCACATACATCTCAATTTTCAGCAGCAGTTAGGAAAGAGTGTAATTCAGCACTTGGACTTCATCTGTGTTATCATCCCTTGAAGGGAAATGACCTCTGGTCAACAGGAGCCGACAGGGCAAAGGTCATGGCAGTAAACAAGAAATGCCCGCGGTGTTGACTGAGAACATTTTGATGGAATTTCTCTTTAGACTTAAGATTGATATTTTATTGCCTCATGAAGAAGTTGAATATGAAAACATATTGAAGTCTCTCTTAATCAAGGATGCACCATGTTCCTCTGAGATTATTAGAGGTTAGCTCTTTTGAAAAACAAAAACAATTTATCTTTAAGGGTATTTATGTAAAGTAGCTTTGGACAAGGAATATATTCTACGAAGGAGCAGGCTAACATTAGATAATTAACTGCCAAAAATAAATAATCGACTCATGTTTCATTCTACACCTGCCTGCCTGAAAATTAGTTTAAAAAAAAATGAGCATCCGTGGTGAGTACAATAAGTAAAGGAAAACCAACCTCTGGTTTAAATTCCTAAATATCTTTCATGGTTGAAGTCAAAATTCAGAGCATTAATATAGCAGCAAACAACTATTTGTAAAGATATAGAGGAGTAATGTCTACCTGAGCAGAGAATGAAGTCACTCTCCCTCTGTGTGTGTCGTAATCCAAGCTTCTCCGTGCTTTGTTGACGTCGCTGGGCCAGCTAATGGCTGCCACAATATACGCTTGTTACATGCATAGTGTCCTTTCAGAATAAACTTCCGTTTTCACAGGAAGTTAGGTTTAGGCAAAACAACTAACAACTAGTTAGGGTTAAGAAACGGTCGTGGTTGACGCTAACTTCACTGACTCATTTGACTCACTTGACAGACAATACTAACGGCTCTCGTGACTAAGGACTGACGTGACGAAATAAGTAGACATTACACAAACACGAACACCGGTCTCCTGGTTGAAAGTCTTGTGTTTGTTTGACCCATCCAGCACCCCTCCCGTCCGTGCTGCTAGCTACTGTCATTGGAAAAGAATTGGCTACCCTGGGCTGGGTTTTTCAGTTGGATAATTTTTAAAATCTCACATACTCTTGCTAGTTTCTCAACATTAACAACCCTAGCTTTAACTACAAATCAAAGACTAAGTTTGAACTGAGCTAGTGCAGCTTATAGAGCATTAGTCTGACTCACTGTGTGGTCTGTCATTGGCCGCGTATCTCACGCGGCATGCTTCTTCCCTTTCGCTATCTGCGCTATTTTGCAAGGGCACCGTCGCTGCATCCTGTGCTTGGCTCCGTCCAAGATGACTGTGATTGGTGTAAAGCGCAGGGCATTTACCAGAATGGTAATGTGTGGAGCCAGACCTTTCTGTAGCACTGACACAGCACTTTAGATAGATACTGTAGGTCTGGCTATGCGAGACTAATAGTATTAAATGCTGGTTAGAGAGTTCTAAAGGCATCAGCATCATTAGCAAGACCAAATAACTGCATCATCAGTTTGTTATCAAAGAGTAACATTTGACACATTTTGACATAGTTCAACAATATAAATGGTTAAAAGAAGAGATCCAAGCACAGAGCCCGAGAGCTCCTTTGACGACAGATAGGAATCTGTGAAGCAAAAACATCAAACTGAGTCTGTCAGTCTTCTTCTTCTTCTTCTTCATACCGCAACTTGGGCTGATGACTCAATGCCGAGTAATCTCCGTCAGACAATAGTCAGATCAACAGTATTAGAAGTCCTGGAAAGATCTATAAATAGGCAGCAATAATGACCTGTGAATTCAGTGAATGTCAGTCTACCTGCCTCCTGACAGGCAGCCTTTTCATACTCTGTACTTGCAGCAGTGGCATTCAGTGCAGCCTTAAAGTCTCACAACAAACAGAGGTTTGAACTTTCACATTTATTATCTAACAATATTTTCTCTTATATTACATAGTTTGTTTTCCTCTGCTTTTGGGGCCAGATCTGTGCAGGTTATAACACAGAATGATATTTAACATCAGGCCAAATTATTCTCACAGATAATGTCTAACAGCAACCAACGTTCTGTTGGGAAGAATATAGTGCATACTTGCATACAACCGTGAGATTTCAAATATAGGGAGGATTTCAAAACCAAAGCAGGCGGTCCTCCCCCAGAAAAAAAAGAGTTTCAGAGACCTCGTTTCCTGCATTCTGGTGACTTTAAAAGAAGCAAAATAATAAGTATCTCTACATTTCTGTCTCCGTCACTGAAAGCCCTTTCACAACACAACAACGGCACCACTATGGTCTGGAACACGTTATTTCCAATGGCTTTCGCTGCGTCACGACGGCTTTTCACTGCATCGGGTAAAGCCCAACTTTAGGTGCTGCGTGCTGTGATGTGAGCTGAACTCAGCAGCGAGCGCAGCTCAAACCGCGTTGTGTCGCAAACAGCTCTTTTGTACGGTGGTCCGCGACAGACCACCAGCATAACTAGAAAACCATTGGACCATATTTCAAGTGTGTTGATGTAAACGCTAAAGCAAAGTGACTGGAAGTGGGATAATTTGTAGTTCTTTTGTACGTTCTTTCATCTTGTAACTAAAATGCACAGAATAATCTGCAAACACAACAAATCCATCTACATGTCACCTAGAGAGCAGGTGTCTTAAATTAAGACGACAGTAGCACTAAAAGCTTGAAACCAAACAGACAAAAGATGCATTTCATGAGACGCTGGTAAACATTCAATTATTCAGTTAAGGCTTGCATACACACATTAATTGTAAGATCTTACAGGATTCAGTGCATGCATATTATGTTTGCCTTAAGGCGCTATAAATGAAGACAAGCGGAGAAGGGGCTTTACCGCCAAGTCTATTAGTAGCAAGCCCATTAATCCTGAACATGAATGTACAACATCATTATAGCCATTTAGAGACTTTTATGTCTTCCCTTTTTCTTGTGCACTCTCTGTGATATACCCTACTGTCTGTTATAGGATGAAGGCCAGTAAGGTGACTTTTCTGAGTGGGTTCAGCAAGTTAGTCCCATTACTGATATTTGGTTTGTTGATATAATGATCTTTGTCCTGTGCCAACAAATGAATCCATTGGTATCCAACTAAATCTCTTTGCTTGTATGTTTACTGGTAACACTTTACAATACTATTAACAAAAATGTGAGTAGTTACCAAGGAACAAATGAGGAGCAATTCATCAATTATCAAGTAGTTCCTCATTTGTTCCTCACTCATTTCTCAATTAACTAATCATTAGCTACTCTTTACAATTTGATTAGGAGTTACTCTTTAACTGAGATGCTCTTTGACACCAGTAACTTGAAAAGTTGCATTTTCAATGTTACTTTCAGCAGCCAGTTCCTTTGCAACTGTAGCAACGTTTACCCAAAGGACTGAAATGGTCTGTTTTAACTGTTAAACAGACTAATGCTAATGCCAGAATGCTAACATGCTCAAAATGATTTGGCTAATTTTCGCTAAACAAAGTACAGCCGAGGCTGATGGGAATGTCATTGGTTCTGTAGGTATTTGGTCATAAACCAACGTATTGGACACAGTGAATTTTTGACCTGATAATGGGGCTTGATGCCAGGGAATCACCAAAGTTAATACAGTTCATCCTGTGGGGAACACGAATGTCTGAACGAAACTGAATAGCAATTCATCCAATAGTTGCTTAAACATTTCACTCAAAACCGCCAATGTCAACCTCATGGTGGTGCTAGAGAAAAAGTCAGGCAATCACCAAAGCCATTAGAATACATTGCCTGGGAATAGACTGCATATAAGAAATGGACGTAGTCACCGCAATGTCACCCATTGGTTTGTGGACTGCCGTTTTGAAGCCTTCAGTTTGTCATTTTGGCTGTCGCTATCTTTGTTTCTGGCCGTCGCCGTCTTGGTTTTTTGCAACCGGAAGTGACTTGAGAGGCTGGAACTAAGTACAACCGAACGCTGAATAAGACATTTTTAGGGGATTTTAATTATGATTAACTTTCATGAACTGAAAACACACTGTGAAAGGGTTAAAGTTGTAAGACGAAAATGCGGACAACTCCCAGACCAGACAACGCCGTGGTAGCGCCCTGACAAGGTAGCCACACCCTAAAGCATACCCTGCTGTATGGTGAACATCATGCTTTATTGAAGAAGACGTGAAACTAGCGATTGAGACCATAAACTCATGTTTACAATGTTTACTGAGGTAATAAATCAAGTGAAAAGTAATTTTCTCATAGACTTCTATACAATCAGACTTCTTTTTGCAACCAGAGGAGTCGCCCCCTGCTGGCCATTAGAAAGAATGCAAGTTTAAGGCACTTCCGCATTGCCTTCACTTTTCAGACTCTGAGGTAGCCCACTGTCTGGGATGAGTACAGGTTGAGATAGTCCACTAGATAAGTGACAGCTTTGATGGTGATGCGAGAGGAAAAGTCAGAGTCACCAATGTCAGTGGGGTTCATCCTCTGGGCTCTTGGACCGACCAAATGGCATGGCTAACAATGCTTCAGCTGGTTAGATTTTCAGGACTACAGTAAATGAATGCAGGGATACACAGAATATTCTCCAGTCATTTCAATAAAAGGTGTTGCTGGTGGATGATGTGTGCTCTCTGAATCTATGACAGTCATATAACACAGTTATTCAACACATTGATGCAGTCTGCTTGGCTTTGTCACTCCAGGGATGGAGAACCAGGGTGTAAAACGTCGAAGGTGAGAAAAGCAGAACTGTCTGCAAAAGCCAATGAGCAAGTGTTCTCTGTACCATGATAAATTGTCTCTGGCACCCGATATCGGTCCATTTTACCTGTGCCATTGTAAAGTTTTTCACGGTAATCGTGGCAGATTATGATATTTATATCTGTGCTCATTTGTGTGTCTTGTGTTTGAACAGATACCCCGTGGTGTGTGTTTTTCAGATTGCACCTATTTATGTCTGCGGCAGTGCAGCCACAGTCAACTTGTCAAGTTGTTGAGTTAAGTGTTACTTTAATCATTCTGCTTCACTGAGAGCAGACATGGCAGCAGGCCTGCAGTAAAAATGCCAAGCCCAGTGCAGATTAGGCACATCTCTCAGGGTGTCTAAAAATGTTTGGTAGTTGCAAAATTGAAATTCTCTCATTTATTTTACATGGTGACACAATAATTTATTATGCTACTTCTCATTAACAGTGTGTCAAATGAAGTTGACGGGTAGAACGCATTTGTAGCTTCATCACATCACAATATTGTGTCTGGCATGTCACATTGTATAAATGGCAAACACATTGTATCATGCCTGCTCTATCAATTTGCATTTGAAATATTTATTGAAGCTATTAAGGTGATATACAACCTGAAGCCAGTCAATATTAGCCACCGATGCAGTAACATAGTGCATGACTCTTCCCTCAGAGAATATAATGGCTCATATTAGCAAAGACATAGCAACAAAACACATTTTAAGCATTTTTATGCTCTAATGGGCTGTAATTTCTGGGTATTATCGCTCTATGGATGTGACAATATCAAAAGCAAGAGTGCAGTTCTTCAACAAAGACCACTTTAGCTCAGTTTCCTTATTATAGGTAATTGATGCAAGACTGAGTAACAAGAAAGAAAGAAAATGACATTTGGTCTGAAAACCTTGCAGGAAAGAATTTCACACTTAGGAATGTATCTCACATAAAATGCATTCCTTAGTGTGTTGTCTGAGCTAAAATCTCGCTCCGTTAGTGAGCTGAGCTGCTAAATTACTGCAATATGAACTCAGGTGAGTCACACTGAGTGTAAATGTTATGACTGTTGTGCTTTTTGGTGATTATTTGTTTATTTTAGATATGCAAATATTAGGAGCAGCAGTTACACTTGTTGTATGTGTATGTGGGTTGGAATCTGTGCAAACATTAGCAAGCTAAGCTAAATAACTTCAACTTTTCAAGTGCGAGCTAGTTAGCTTAGCAATGGTTCCTTCCAAATGTTGAATGTTGTAAAAGGACAAACGTCTTACTGTAAATCGCTACCAGTGGGCAACCTCTGGTTCTGAAAAGTGAAGCCAATGCGGAAGTGCCTTAAACTTGCATTCTTTCTAATAGCCAGCAGGGGGCGACTCCTCTGGTTGCAAAATTAAGTCTGATTGTATAGAAGTCTATGAGAAAATGACTTCTTACTTGATTTATTACCTCAGTAAACATTGTAATCATGAGTTTATGGTCTCAATCACTAGTTTCAACTCTTCTTCAATAAAGCATGATGTTCATTTAGTAAATTATGGTCCCATTTAGAGTCAAATAGACCATAAAGCAGGGTAGCTTTAGGGCGTGGCTACCCTGTGATAGAAAGGTCGCTACCATGGCGTTGTCCGGTCTGGGAGTTGTTCACGTTTTCATTTTACATCTTTCACAGTGTGTTTTCAGTTCATGAAAGTTAATTGTAACATTTTGGTCGTCTAAAAGCGTTCGATTGTACTTACCTCCACCCTCTTGTGTCACCTCTGGTTGCAAAAAACAACCAAAATGTCAAACTCGAGGCTTCAAAACGGCAATCCAGAAACCAATTGGTGATGTCACGGTGACTATGCTCCAATAAATAACATGACAAACCCAAACCCAACAGGCAACAACAGCTGTCAGTGTGTCAGTGTGCTGACTTGACTATGACTTGCCCCAAACTGCATGTGATTATCATAAAGAGGGCATGTCTGTAAAGGGGAGACTCGTGGGTACCCACAGAACCCATTTTCAATCAAATATATTGAGGTCAGAGGTCAAGAGACCCCTTTGAAAATGGCCATGACAGTTTTTCCTCACCAAATTTTGCACAAGTCTCCTGTATCTCCACTTAAGCTTTAAAACTGAGCCCGCTACAACCTAAAAATCACAAGTTGCGTTAATGTGTTAAAGAAATTAGAACGCGTTATCGTTTTAACTTTGACAGCCTTAATTTACTTGCACAGAAAATAAGGAGAATTCAATTTTCAAGTCGACTTTAAGTAAGTAACCACAGCCAGCAGTCAATTAGCTTAGCTTAGCTTAGCATAAAGACTGGAAGCAGGGGGAGCTAAGTCAAAGTTAAAACATACGCTTACCAACACCTCTAAAGCTCACTAATTAACACTTTGTGTCTTCTTTGTTTAATCCAAAATGTTGTCACTATATTTCTTCTGTGCAGCCTCTCTGCTGGTTGCTGCTGTTCTCCGTGAATTAGTTACAGCACGTCTCCCTATTTTTAGTACATTTCTGTTTGCGCATGGATTAGCAAACAAGATTCAATGTGTTAGTAAGTGTGCATTAAAGGTGTTTTCTCATTTTTATTTCTTTATTTTGAACAGAGCCTGGCTAGTTCCCGCTGCAGCCTCGCCATCGCTTCTGGCTCAAGTTCTATACGTAACACACACACACACACATCAGAGGGGCATCATCATCTCGTCTAACTCTCTGCAAGGAAAGCGAATAAGCACATTTATAGAACAAGCCTAATTGCATTGGAACCGTACATTTTTTAATATAATTGTGATATTTTTAATCCACCGAGAATATTCACAGCACTGAGCCCAGATAGCCTATCAAGTTGTACCAAATTCCCTGGCTCCATCTCTAATTTTCTGCAGGCTACAGAGAGCATTTGGTCCTGATGCGTTAACCATTCCTGTTGTAAGAAACTCTTAATTGCATCTTGTTATGTTATGGTTGAATGAGCTGCGGCATCGGTGTATTACACAGTGTAAATTCTGGTCTTTGCAGGGATCAAACCTGATCAAACCTGCAAGCCTCCAGTCATGCAGCTAATCTCTAATCACCGTGTCGCCCTGCCATATGCTCACCTCACTATGTATATGTTTACTAACGACGATATAAGCTGCCTGCTAGAATTAGTCATACAGCTTGAGCACGCGGTGTCACTTGGCACTTGATGTTGTTCAGAGATCAAAACTAGAGACCAACTATCACACCTCATAATGAGCTCAAAAAATGTGTGTGTTTGCGCGTTAGTGTAAATCACATGTACGTGCGTGCATCATCAGTAGACTCTTCTTGTCTTTACCGCCTTGATAAACTGTGCGGTTGCCATGGCGACCGCTCCTCACAGGCGGGAGGATCGGTGGCCCCTTCTTCTGCGATAAATACAGAGCCTCTATTAGACTGCACATGAAGAATTAGTGTATTCCTTGGCTGCTGAACACTTAGCCTCACCACTGCTCTTTGTGCAGCACATTCTCCGTAGCTCGATCATCAGTGATCTCTTGGCAACATCACCGTGTGTTTCAGAGGAGAATTGAGTTACTTGCTTTGGAAGTAGAGCTGATTTTCACATTGCTTTTATTTATTCTTTATGTAAAGTTTATAACAAAAAAAAAATCTGAATTATGCAAGAGCCTTGTTGACAGCTCTCTGTTGGCAACTTTATCAGTTAAAAAAAAGATGCGCCATATGCAAAAGATAGATATGTGAGGGATGTTTCCATAAGGTTTGAAATGGTATATGCTGTGCACTGTAAAGTATGATTTCAAATTTACATCATTCTCTGACATGACACCCGTTTTGTTGTGTGTATCTGAATTTCTGGGTCAAATGGGAGAAACAGGAGAATAGCACTGATCTGAACAGGGAGACATAAAATTTTCACAAGAAGTAAAAATAGAACAGAAGGCTCCTCAAGTAAAGGCTCCTTACGTCACTGGTAAGATCAACAGTGCCCCCTCCTGGTTGTTTCACTGTGTGTGTGTGTGTGTGTGTGTGTGTGTGTTTGTGTTTGTTAGAAACTGCCTCTAAATGGTTGCTGGGGGAATTGAATGACATCTACAAGTTGCATTGTGTTCATCTGTAAAAATAGTGATTATGTCTGATCAGTTAAAAAAGGACTAAAACAGACAGCGCTGACGGCAGCGAGAGTAATGGATATTTAAAGCTTTTGACGTGTTTTGCCTGCTGTGCTATCAGACAGAATTACGGTGTTGGAGGATCAAAAGATTATGTTTTACCCACCAAGTTAATGTTTATCCAATCAGCCCCGAATTCGAAGAAAATTGCTCCTGTTACTCCCATGAAAACATGTTACGCAGCACGGCACCATAAACAAGGCAAACCTCTGAACTCCAAACATTTAGAGGATCAGTCCACTTTAAATAAGAAAAAAAGACGATAATAAATAAGAAATATTCAAAATGTGCTACTTGAAAACGTATTTACTTAATAATGTTGATTCAAATTGCATCGCAGAAGCACTTTGCTCATGTTTCCTGTCTGTATCTCAACCATCTCTATCCAAAAAAAAGCCCCAAAAATATCTTAAAACAAAAATGTTGTGCCTTTGGGACACTATAGTCAGTCATTTGAGCATGTCCTTGTATTTTTTGTTATGTCTGCTACTTTCTGAATCTGCAGTCTGTGCAGCTCAGAGAGATTTCTGAGAAAGTGAAAAGACAAGAATATCCAAACTATTGACTGACCAGCTACAACAGTCAACCAAACCAGATGCATGCAACGTCAGCTGGCTTATTTTAGTCTATTTTGGAAACGGATGGCCATTAAGCATCAGTTAAACTTGCAATAATAAACTTTAAATGCAAAAATGGCACATTATCATCTTTTCAGTTGATATGGTCAACTTAGCAATGGCCTATTTTTACTTTTAGCAGACACAGAGCAACAGTAGCATTCATTTTGGAGTTGCATTTCTGTCCACTTGATCCAATATTCACTCTCCTTTTAGCTGTGATTTAGTCTCCTGACAAAAAAACATCAAGGTGTTTCGCTGCTAAATGCTCCACTGTGTTCACCAGCTACAGTACATGCGTGTGTTCATGTGTGAGTCGTTCTGACACATCGAGCTGCCCACCTCAACTATGTTCCCCTTAGGGAGTGCACCCTTTATCGACCATTATTGTTATAGTGTTTAGATTAGGGTGGGCTTATTCAGGGTCACGTCTAGAAGGTAACCCCCCAAGTTGCGAAATGGTTAAGGTCAGGATAGGTCATTTGGGCAGCGCGTCAGGCAAGAGTTTTCACACGTTTTCGCAGCTTGGGGGGTTACCTTCCAGACACAACCTTTATTCAGATTGGTTGCAAGGAGCCTCACTGCAACTCGAGCCCACTGGCAGGGTTTATGGATTTTTGCGATGTACTTTTTGGATAGCTGAGAATAATCCTAAAAATATTACAGAAGCAAAAGCTGCCTCAGTGTACAGTAACTGCCTTGGCATTTGGTGCTTATAGACAGGATTCAGTAGACAATAACACAATAAGATGCACAGACTATTTTATTTTATTACAACACAAGTTAAAACACAAACACCTCTTTTTGTTGAGCTGTTGCTTTTCCACAAAGGAATTCCAATTTTTAACTCTCATCGTTTAATCATCTGACTGTATGTGCTGTCTATAATAATTATGCACATCCGTACACACTAAAAGCATCACTACAAGAAGTTATCACAGCAAGTCTCAAAACTCCGATCACATATCACCTCAAAACCTATTTAAGATAAAGGATTATCTTATCTTAAATATTATATATGCACTATGCATTAAGAACAATTAGCTGTCCAATCCTTATCATTGCTTTCAACTGCTGAAAAAACTCAAGTATTTGGGTATCATCTTCCCCACTAAACAGTTTCTGGTGTGATCTGTTTAACCCTCTAACTCAAAACAATAGCTCTTTCATCAATGTGAGCACCTTCTGTTGCCTCTCAGAGGCAGAATGGTGACTATAAAAACAACACTTCTCCTCACAATCAACTCCGTCTTCTCTGCAGTCTCATCCCTGCACCCCCCTCTAACTAATTAAGTTCTCTAGACTCTATAATAATGAAAAAAAAAAAAATACAAAAGGAAAAACCCCAAAATAAGATTCACAGCCTGCAGAGAAACAGATCTTGTGGAACTCTGAAAGCATCAAACATTTCGAATTACTTTTTGGCAATAACTAAAGTTAGTGTATTATCTGATGGATCCACCAGAACATGGTTTGAAATATAACTGTTATATTCCAACGTGAATATACACTAATCCACTAATCTAGCCACTTTCTATACCGCTTCTTGTCCCGTAAAGGGTCACACGAGGCTGCGGTCTATTCCAGCACGCAATTAAAAAACATCAAAAACACTGCGGTTGTTGCAACTCTAATAGCTTGGGGCAAACCATAAAAAAAAAAAAAATCACTAATTTCACACACAGGCGCTAAGGAACAGTTCTTACTTAACAATAAACCACCGAGCTTAATTAACCAAATGGCTCTGTACAACTCTATCAGAACGACTCCTTTCTCAACTCGCTACAAAACTTCACAGTGTCGTCGAATTTCTCGCACATTTCATCTAAATAAAGAAACACAATTAGTAGATTTTAATTTCCAGGAAGCAATTATATATATTTACTTGTCAAGTCAACATGAAAAAGGTTTTAATTTCTGCAGAATTTTTGTAGAGTGGCATCACATGCATTTTGCAATATGGAAACATAGAGAGATTAAACATTCACAGCATTTTCATAGCTCAATGTTGGCTGATGTAAGATCTTGAATTGAGCATAATAGGATTTGATATTCTACTTATTGTGGAATTATATTTCTGTAGCCTTCAAGCTGGTTATATACCCTTTTATTAGCTTACAGCTCCTGAAATGATCAGTGTCAATAGAAGCTGTGTGTTTCAGACAGCAGCCTGTGGCAATGAAATCTCACTTCAGCCGTCTGACCTCACTTGCCAATTCTGTTAAGCCCCCAGAGCGGCTGCTGCTATTCAAAAATAATAGCAACAACACAGCACGGTCATCACATATTATTACACTGTTGACACAACAGTCTGAAGTGTGTCATGATGCCGATCATAAACATATTCTTAAGATGACAGGAATGTTTTCAAATGAGGGGTTGTGCTACACTAAGCTTCTCGAGAGTGAAGTCTTAAAATTAATGTGTCCCTCCCTTGAAAACATGGCACGACTACTTAAGTGCAGAGCAACAAGATTTCTTAATAACATCAGGGAACATGGCAACAATCTCATTTGGAGAGAGCGATGGTGGAAGCTCAGTGGAAGTCGAACAGCAGGCGTGATGTCAGATTTTGAGCTCCTCCGGAGGTGTCGTGAAGTGTCCGTGACCACCAAGTGTGCCACACTCACAGTTCACCCTTCATACTACATCCGACATACCTTGTTTCAGCGTACCTTAAATTAGAAGGGGAGGCAGTTTATGTCAGATCATGTGTCCTGGTGAAAAAGCAATCCGGTTTATGGCTCTTTCGACTTACCCGATTGATCATTCGTTGATGCTCATCTTCACCTGACACCAAATCAGCTTCCCTCGCTAATAACAAATCCGTATCAGAGACATGGGTTCTCAGACTTTTTGGACCCCCGTACAGGGTAGAACATTTTTCCAAGGACCCCCTCACATTCATAACAATAAATCGTAATAGACAATCGTAATTAAGCATATACTTCCTACCAGTTGTCCTCTTAGCCATTGGAACTATTTGTATTGTAAAACCTTTTAACATAAATATTTCAGACTTGTTTCATTGCGATAAACAGATTGTAATTTGAATCATGTTAAAGCTGCAGTGGGTAGAATTGGAGTCAATATGATTAAAAAAAGTTATTTTTACAAAATGTCACTATATCCTGACAGTAGTGCATGAGACAGGTAATCTGAAAAAAAAAACACGTGCCTCTGTGTCCTCCGGTGCTCTTAATGGCATCTGCAAGATTTCACAGACCGGAGGAAAACAACCGATCAGAGCCGAGCTGGAGCCTGCCGTCTCTCACTGTCAAACTAGGCAGCGCTGATCAAATATGAATCAATATTCTGATACTGTACTTGCTATTTATTGCCTCAAATGTTTTCAGAAACATCTTGTAGTGTACTGTTTAGCTGTAAAATGAGAAAGTTTGTGATCTGGCAGCCATGTTGAGAACAGTTGAGGAAATACCAAGCACCGCCCACCAGCCAGAGCAAACTTTCTCGGTACACTACAAGATGTTTCTGAAAAAATTTGAGGCAAGAAATAGGCATTACAGTAACAGAATATTGATTCATATTTGATCAGCGCTGCTTAGTTTGACCGTTTGATCGGAGTTTGTGAGTCATTGACAGCTGCCTACGGTGAAAGAACAGCCAATAGGAAAACTCTCTCTCTCTGAAATGACCTGTGATTGGCCAAAGTCTCCTGTCATGGGCTAGATTTTCTAAAGCCTGAAAACAGAGCCATGAGGAGGTACAGAAGTCTAGTTATCTCTCAGAACACTTGAATTACAATATGCTGAAAGGTTATTATGGAATTTTTGCCCAATGATGCCAAAAACTGTCTGTCTACTACCACTTTAAGATACTGTGGTTAACTATTTTATTTTCTATTTTTTATATTAAAATATAAACTTGTCCTCTATTTGCGAGCCAAGACATATGTTTATTTATCCTCAAAATGTCAACATCCACTGCATAGCCCCCTTTCTGTGAACTGAACAAATACTGGTGCCAGGCTTTTAGCACTGTGCCAGGCATATTTTAATGTCTGGTAAACACTGTCCTCTAGTGCTCGTACTCCAACACACACACACATACACACACACACACGCATGCATACCACAGGATTATAACCCCCTTGTTGTCAATGCCAAAAAAACAGGACTTTTAAAAACACCACGATGTTAATTCTTCTGTTCCACCAATCTTTTCTCTATAAGGAAGTGTTGAAACGGTGGCTTTTATAATAAAGCTCTTCAGCTGCATTGACTTTTTTGTGCCTCCAACACGGAGTAATAGCTGCAATTGGACAAAAATGTCTGTAGCCAGGGTTGTATTATCAGCTCCCCTCAGATGGCTTTTAGCAGGGCTGGTGTAGTCTGCCTAATGAGGCAAGTCACAATCACAGAGTGAGCGGCGATAAAAAGGAGGGGATGGCCTGGCCCTCCTCCTCCAAATGACCTGATCAATCATTCACTAATGCTCCCTAACCAGCTGATCTCACCTGTCAACACAAGGTCAGGGTGTCCTGGTCCTCCCGGTGACAGGAGGTGGCGTGAATCTTGACGTAAAGCATCAACCGATTCGCAATCAGCCCGTCAGCCCGGCACTTGAAAGCCCGCAGGATATTAGAGATGTAAATGGAACATAATGGCGCTATTATAATTGTGCTCATCCTGTTCAGCCTTTGATGGCGATGTCTTCTCTCTGTGATTCAACACCATCTGGCTGAATCAGCGTAGGCAGGAGACGCAGAGCCAGGAGTAGTTGGGACAATCAGTCTTTGGTCAGGATGCGATCATCATCTTTGGCTAGTGACACGTCCCATTTGTTACGACTCAAAGTTGAGGTTTTGGTTCAGGAGCGCCAATTACTGTTCATCAGATCTTTTTCTCTACTTTCAGATCTGTCAGTATTAAATAATGTAGTTCAACTATCCAGTAAGTATTTGATTTACCAAAGGACACAAAGAGCTTTGAGTGAACTTTAAGGGCATACACGGTGACACTGTGTGCTGATATCTGCAAACAGTCCTGTTGGACGAGTTGACCAAACAAACAAAACAGGTCACACAGACCTTGTAAACACCCACCTCTTTCAGTAGAAACACTCTCCAAAAAGGTCATTTATGATCCAGTTTGCTGAATCCAAAGCTCGCCCACAACATGCAGTATTTTGACAATCAAATGGGATATTTAGAGAACAACAGGACCTGTTAACAAAGACTGTTTGTTTGCCAAATTGGCTGGTGGAGCAGACGAACCTGGCCGCTGTTCAGATTTTGCTTTGTGCAGTTTCCACTCCATCTCTTACATATTGTAAGGAAAATAAGAATTGGCAAATATAATATGCAAATTGCGTTCTTTCTTTTTTTTTTGTTTTTAGCAAAAGCAAAGAGTGCAGCAAACTTATCAGACAAAGATGTCACTTCATTTAAAAAACAAGATATTTTCTATGACTTGATCTGGATCTCTTAACTTAAAAATATTGGGTCTCATGCAGGAGGAGATATACAAACACATTTTCTCTTATTTTTGTTCATATGCACGATTTGTTCCTGTTGTGTTAGTACCCATTGATTTCAGGAATTCACCAATGTTTTCATATTTTAGCTCTTCCCTTAGTTAAGAGAACATTTTACGAATGGTCAAGAGCACTCTGACCAATTTAAGAAAAAAACCTTTGTTTTCACAGTCCAAAAATTGTTTATCCAACGCAAGTAAACATAAGTTTTGTCCATAATTAATCAGGATTAATCATGCATTTTTTATAAGTTTAAAATGTACCTTAAAGGGAGATTTCAGTGGGCAATTATGCTTGCTTTATGCAAACGTATTTATATATTTATAATTGGAAATCAATTAACAACACAAAACAATGACAAATATTGTCCAGAAACCCTCACAGGTACTGTGAAAAATAATCTCAAATCATAACATGGCAAACTGCAGCCCAACAGACAACAACAGCTGTCAGTGTGTCAGTGTGCTGACTTGACTATGATTTGCCCCAAACTGCATGTGATTATCATAAAGTGAGTATGTCTGTAAAGGGGAGACTTGTGAATACCCATAGAACCCATTTTCATTCACATATCTTGAGGTCAGAGGTCAACGGACCACTTTGAAAATGGCGATGCCAGTTTTTCCTCGCCAAAACGTATTTTGCTTCCTTAACGACAAGTTAGTATGGTTGGCACCAATGGATTCCTTAGGTCTTCTAGTTTCATATGATTCCAGTATCTTAGCTTTAAAATAGCTTTAAAACTGAGCCCGCTACAACCTAAAAATCCCAAGTTCCAATAATGCGATGATTGGATTATTAAATGTGTTGGTTAAAAAGAAATGCTATTCATCCATTGATCCCAATTAAGACTATAAAAACCCTTTGATTATATTGCACGGCTTACATAGGCCTACGGCTCTTCGATGCTTTTAGAATTTCTTGTAAACGCCGGTTCTGACGTCCTGGAATATCACATTTACTTTGTTTAAGTTTATTTAGCAATACAGTAAGTTCTTCTTCTTCTTACAGACTTTTTGAGTATTTGCACACAACACAACACCTTATATAGTTTAGGGGGCGTTACCTGTAAGGGATAATCCACAGCAAGCCAGTCATTGTTGTGAAATAAACCCTGACAAGTCTTGCATCATCCTGAAGGGGTTTATTTCACAACAATGACCAGCTCGTTGTACATTATCTTTTTATCAATAATTTGACACAAAAATGGTCCGCCAGAATCCAGGATCAGAACTGCGCCTATAGCAACAGTCTGTAATACATAGCAACGGTCGGTAATACATAGCAGCGGTCTACTATAAAGAAATAACAGACTGCTGTGATTGACCAATCAGAACCAAGTATTCAACAAAGCTGTGTAAATAATGCCAATAATAAAGCATCGGCTAAACGCATTCAATTTATGATCAAGTGGGATTCATCATTCAACACACCTGGGTAAGAGGAGCAGATTTGGATGGTTTAGTGCATTTGGAGTTGACTTCTCTTATTTGTTTCTCTTAACAGAAAATTATTAAGAGAAAATATGAGAGAAGTTTAAGATAATGTTGCTGCATGAGGCCCATTGTGTGATGTTTATCAATGAGCTCAGATTACACCTCACTTAGTGTAATACCAATCAGTTAGTTCTAAATTATATATCATGAAAATGTTTCCAGCTGCTTTTTAATCTTTCTTAGTGCATTAATAAGCAGAAACTGAATTTATTGGAGACTAAAATGAAATGTAGTTATGGCTTCTCTGTGTTGTCATCATGGTGGTATTCAGAGATTTAACACAACATTTGGATGAACAAAGAATTTATATTGACAGAACCAGAGCAAAAGAACAAATCTTTCTGAAACAGGTTTTGGTGAATCCATTATTATGAAGATACAATGTTTTTGGTAGCATAAGCATGAATTTACACAATATTCCATCAGAAGAGGTTGTTCAAATATTAACACACTTCATGATGAATAAATCAGGACCTTTACGGGTCATTTCCAAACTAGTGACATCTGACGGATTACTGATGCATCTTTTATGATCCTCACTTTTCATCACGGTGGTGGGATTTTTGGTTGCGGCGTTATCACTGTGAAAAGAGGCATCTGGCTCCCATCTGGGCTTTGTTGCTCTCTCTGCAGCACAAAACATATTTTAAAAAGCAATCAAAAATGGCACAGCTCTTTGCTTGTTTTTTTCTTGCACATCTGCTTTGCATAGAAATCTGTCAACACAATCCCACTGCCCCCACCCACACACACACACACACACACAATATTCAAAAAGACAGGAAAAATTAGTATGAACATCCAATTAAGCTTAATCAAACTGGATTTATGTTGCTCACATGTTTTTTTATGCGCGTCCAAAGCTGTCTATTGTTGCGTTTGTGATGTTGCGTTGAAACTCCTGGAAAATGACAGGCGGCAGTGGAACTGGGATAGCCTGGCGGTAGACTGTATACTAATGACGGGACAGAAGAAATGACACATCCATGTAAATACTGCAGTCAGTACAAGTGTTGCATAAAAATGTAGGTAGTGAGTTTCCTCCTATACCTCTGGGAATTTAATCTTCACATCGATGCTGTCTGCTGAGGTGGCAATAACTGATCCAGAAACCTCCTGCATGGCATTTCTCTCATGTTGCTGGTAGAAGCCGAGGACCAAAGCCATGCCTGGGATGTAGCTTTCAATTCTGGGAGAGGTAAAAAAAAACAAAAAAAAAAAAACTTCAACAACACATGCCAGACAGTAGGTGTCATAATTATAAACACAGAAAATGTTCCCACCATGCTCCGTGAATCATCTTTCATCTTCTTTTTCAGCTCGCTCTCCTCATTTTTTTTATATTCCCTGATAAAAAGAAAAAAATCACCTTTACTCCACTGAGGCTCACCTTGTTCCTAGCTCCTTCATGGTCTCTGGGATCCTGGTCCATAGCATTTTGGCCTTGAGCGTTGGCCTGGAGCCAGGCAGACGTAAAGTCGCAGATTTCATTGTCATTTCGTAGGACTGACATTCGGCTCCCCATCTAATGTGTGCCTAAACCAAACACGAGAGATCAATCATGAAGGGAGACTCTACAAAGAAAAGACTTGGCTTTAGCCTCAGTGTGTAATAGAATGAAATACCTTAAACTGACTGAGAAGAATGAGACTTTTAAAGCTGAATCCAATAACTTTGAGCAAATACGATTAAAAAAAGTTATTTTTATAAAACTATCCCTATATACTGACAGTAGTAAATGAGACTGGTAATCTGTGAAAAAAATCATGTTCCTCTGTGTCCTCACTAGGAAAACAGAGGATCGTGATTTTTCTTTCTCTACTGTCAGGATATAGTGACCGTTTTATAAAAATAACTTTTTTATCATATTTGCTCAAAGTTCCTGACTGCAGCTTTAATTTACAAATTTGGCATACGGTGCATTTATAGACAGTGTATTTAGACAGATTTATAGGGCTAAATATACAGTCTGCAGATGCTATATTTGCTTACAATGCTGCCATGATAATGATATTGTGTATAGCAAGATTTTATATCACTAGTCATAAATTTGTCAGCATAAATGTACCCACATGCCAGGCAGTTAAGAGGAACTTTCACATACATAGAGTAAAGAGTTGCGCACTTTATACATGTGAGATGTGATGACTATTGTGAAAGAGTGTATTTGTCTATTTTGAGAATGGATGGATGGATGTAATATGCGTAGTTGATCAGGCTGTTCTCGTACACCGTTCGTAGCTATACCTATGAAAAGTAATGCACTGTAATTCCAATATATATCCCAAAAAATCAATTCAGATGTAATCCACTTAATCACGAACCAGGAAGAATAAAGATCAACAAACGCCGTGTAGGGAGGAGGAACCACGATCTTTTCCTAAACCTAACTAAGTACTTTTTGTCACAAAACTTCCGTACTTAAGTTACGCCAATTCCGGTGTTATTTTAACCCAAACCACAATCTCGGGACCGAGGGCTACCTGGTTGATCCTGCCAGTAGCATATGCTTGTCTCAAAGATTAAGCCATGCAAGTCTAAGTACACACGGCCGGTACAGTAAAACTGCGAATGGCTTTATAAATCAGGCAAAGGCAATCTTGGGACTAAGTAGTTTTGTTGCCTAAAGCTAACCAAGTTTCCAGTGAAGAGAGAAGTTTATTTTGAAAATTGGAGCGGAAATTGACATGGGCATTCGTAGGAAAACACACAAAAAAATGAGGAATA
Source organism: Sebastiscus albofasciatus (assembly GCA_916701655.1). Taxonomy (NCBI): domain Eukaryota; kingdom Metazoa; phylum Chordata; class Actinopteri; order Perciformes; family Sebastidae; genus Sebastiscus; species Sebastiscus albofasciatus. Next base: position 18,673 of record CAKAOI010050719.1, on the reverse strand, counting down.
ACTTTTCACAAGATATCATACGAACCGTTGTATGAGGATACTTTAAGTTGTTTTTTTTAAAGGATAAACAATCATTTATGATTGTTGGTTTTAGTCTTCTCAGATAAATGCTGATAATAGCACAAGCTAACAACAATTTTATTCTTTAAATTTTTGAGATTTTATACACTCACATAGAATTTAAAAAACAAGCATCCTGTGTGTGTTTTATATCTACCTTTGTGTCAGCGTGGGCGTTCACAGTGGTGTCGATGCACATCTTCCAGTTGGTGTTTACCCCAATCTGAGACACAATCAGCTGGACGTTCTTAAGGTTTGCCTCAGGCGTGTAGTAAAAGACTGCATCGTAACCCTCGGGCTTCTCGTTGCCACTCGTGGCGAAGGCTTTGATATTGAACACAGCTTCAGGTATTGAGTTGGGGGCCTACAGAATGAGATAGAAAGGCAGTCCAGTAAGCTGTAATGAGTTTGTGTGTGTCATGTCCAATATGTGCAGAGTATTGATCATCTTATTTCATTTGTGGACTCAAGCAATGTTTGCAGTTGAGTTTGAGTGTTTATATGCACACAAATAGCTGCACTCTGACCATAGAGCACTTTTTTTTTCCTGGTGATGGGATCATGAATCATTAGCACAGCTGAAACATTTTACATGATGAGTCTGCTCTGTAAACCTGTTCCAAACTGCATGTTTGTTTTTCCAGTGAAACTAATTTTGGGTCACTCTCTGTGGAGCATGTTTAGCATACTTCCATTACGTGGTCCTGATGGCTCTGATGAGATCCTCTGGCGCTGGAGGCTGAATCAGAGGACAGACGCACTCGCTGGGTGGCTTCCTGTAAACAAAATTAGGCAACAGGAGAAGTTGAACGGATAAAACACCAGAGCAGGTGCACGGATAATAACATTGCAAGGGTAGCCAAATACCTTGGAAAGCCTCCTCAGAGTCTCAAGCAGTTGGCCGTCGCTGGCTGGATGTCTGCTCAGGCCGGCATTAACCTCAAAGTGGATATTGTCAACAGCTTTGATCGCCTGGGCTGATAAAAAAGCACACACTACGTTAGCAAAGAGTTAACATGTACACAGGCTGACACAATAACATGAACACCAGGACAATCTAATGTAAACCAATCTCTGCTTTACAAATTATTTTACCTTGATAATTATGCAAAACCCCCAAAAATGTTAATGAAAAAAAAAATTTAAGACTAATTCAGACATCTTGTTTTTGCTAACCATCAGTGGTTTAACTTGCTGTAGTGATGTAGAAGTGTACTCCAGGGTGTGTCAGTACACAGTGACATCACTCTTGGGTGTGGTTACAGGTTAACGTATCCTCATACAATGGTTCATATGATACGGTTCTTTTTAGGGGTGGGAATCACCAGAGGCCCAACAACACGATATTATCACGATACTAATACAATCTTTTTGCGATTTTGAACATTTTGCGATATGCTGAGCATTGCGATAAGATATATTGGGATTAATTACCTTTTTTCAACTGCAAATTATTCAGTTTGTCAACATCTATTTTATCTAATAAGATACAGTTTTCACTCTGTTCATCTCAGAGTTTTCATTCACATATCTTGAGGTCAGAGGTCAAGGGACCCCTTTTAAAATGGCCATGTCAGTTTTTCCTCGCCAAAATTTAGCGTATGATATGATCACATTATCAGTATCTTCACTCTAGCTTTAAGACTGGAAGACAGAATACCATCAGGTTAATTTAAGAAATTAATAGTTTATATAATAAAAGTTTGTTACTTGACGTCTATGTATTGATACAATATTGCCACGCAAAATATCGCAGTACCATGCTGTATCAATTTCCCCCCCACCACTATTATCTTATGAAAAGTTTTTGTTCATTTTTTGTGCATTTTCCTATGAATGTCCAGCATCACGTGTCAATTTCCAATTATTACATGCATACAGTCTTTTCAAAATTAACTTCCGTCTTCACAGGAAACAACTTGGTTATGTTTAGCCAACAAAACTACTTAGTTAGGTTTAGAAAAAGGTCGTGGTTTGGGTTGAAATAACAATGGAAGCTCTTTATACTTCCTGGTTCACGATTCGATTGAATACGAAAAGGATTTTATGGGATACATACAAATTACACTGCATTACTTTTCATAGGTATAGCTATGAACGGTGAATGAGAACAGCCTGTACAGGTGCAACAGAGCACACATCTGACCACACCCGCCCAGAGGCGCATTGTATCTCCTGCCAGTTTAGCGGTGTGACACGAGTTGTGTGCCTGAACTGCTAAATATTTGGACCTGTTGTACATACCTGGGACTACTTTGACTGCCATGTGGGTGTATCCCAGGAAATAGTACAGGGGGTATTCCTCATGATAATACTCTCTTCTCAACTCAGACTCCACACACAGACCAGCTCCATAAATGTTACTCTCAGCACACATTGTGTTACTTGGGTGCCAGGTGTTTGGTGTCAGCATCTGTTGGATTGGATGGAAATCACAAAGATATTATCTATTAGCTTTAAGTTCTGGAAATCTTGATTAGTTCAACTCTGACAGTAATCTCCTAAAGGTGTTGACTGTACCTCATCTGTCTCAGGCCTCACAACTGTGGGGCCCATGTGGACGACTTCATGATTGGCGTCAATAGCGCTGGGCATTAGTGGAGTCATTTTAGCCAAAGCTGGCTCCTCAATGTTCCTGGAGACTGCATACACATTGGAGCTGTTGGTTGGAAAGGAAAATAGGAACTCTTAGACTTGCCACATTGGCTGCATTGTGGATATCATATAAAACTTAAAGCACAATTGTATAACATAACCATTATATGTTCTAAGTGGATAATTTGATTTTGATTCGACGATCGAAGATTCGATCAGTGGACAACCTCGGGGTCTGAAAAAGTGAAGCCAATGCATACCTGCATTGGCTTCACTTAAACTTGCATGCTTTCCAATAGCCATCAGGGGGCGACTCCTCTGGTTGTAAAAACAAGTCAGATTGTATAGAAGTCTATGAGAAAATGAACCTACTTCTCACTTGATTTCAGTAAACATTGTAAACATGAGTTTATGGTCTCAATCACTAGTTTCAAGTCTTAAAGTCAGTAAATTATGGTCCCATTTAGAGTCAAATAGACCATAAAGCAGGGTATGCTTTAGAGTGTTGTCCAGTCTGGGAGTTGTAAATGTTTTCGTTGTATAACTTTAACCCTTTCACAGTATGTTTTCAGTTCATGAAAGTGAATTGAAACATTTTGGTCGCCTAAAAATGTCTTATTCATCGTTGAGTTCTACTTAGCTCCACTCTCGTGTGTCACTTCTGGTTGCAAAAAACCAAGATGGCGAAAGCCAAAATGCCGAACTCGATGGTTTCGATGTAGTGCTTTACTTCAATAACGTAAAACAGTGCCAACGTTTTGTTAACATAGCAAGGAGGATCTATAATGTTATAATTGACACACAAGAAATGAGTTTTGAAATTTGTGAATTAATTAAAAATCGTGATTCTCATGTGAACCCATTTTTTTCCCCCATAGTCCTTAAACACACCTGACTGAAATGAGCTCAAACTCTTCTTTGCACGCAGGGAAGTCGAGTTTAAACTTCTTTTCTGCGACATTGATCTTGGCCGCAAACTTCCACGGGATAGCGACAGGTGTTTTGCTCTTGAACTCGATCCCGCACTGGAACAGCTCCGTGTTGATCCCGTAGAAAACCCAGAAATCCTTCGTGTAACTAAAAAAGAAGAAGTTAATTCAGTAGTTGTAACTCCACAGAATGAATATAAACAGAATACCAAGGCAATTTGTTTTACTTCCTATGGTAACTGGTTAACATGATGGAAGTACGTTCTTTATTTACCCAATAAAACCATCAGATTCCATTGAAATTTCAGAAGTCAACAGTTGTCCAAGATGTTGAGTCAGTGGTGGTTTTATTGCAGCTTTGGCTACATAAGAAAAAAATGACTTTAATGAAGGTTTAGATCAAATCAAATAAATGTTTTAGTCATTAATCAATATTAATTTGATGTGTAAGGCATTGTATGCTGCAGGATTTGACTCCTCACCATTTACAGTGATCCCATTGACGCTTTCATAGTATTTGCTTATCTCCAGTGGGAGACCCAGGATGGTGGCTTGGAAGTAGCGAACCTCAAAGATTAAAAACGGCTTGGTCCGATGCCACGACACTCCCCTCTGTAGATCCTCAATGGCAGCCCACAGAGGACTCTCGTTCCCTGCAGAGGGACTGACAGCCTGCAAGTAGGAGCACAGGAGAGCAGCATGTAACAGGCTTTGTACACACATGACTGAACTAGCTTAGACATAAATGATTGTTATTCAGCTATCCTCTCACCCTGATGAGGTTCTCAATGGTCTCTTTGTTCATATCAGCAAAGAACCACTCTTGTCCAGAAGCGCGTGTGTAGGCAGACAGGATGGGCTTATCGTTGGGCATAATTTCCCAGTTTTGAAGCTGAAAATGACACGGCACAAATGTCACCCAAACACATCAAAGTACAGTTATGATGCTGGCTTAAAAGATAACTTTGGTATTTTTCAACCTGGATATTTTCCCATGTTTTGATGTCTAACTGACTAACAGGGACAACAATTTCTGAAATCGGTCCGGTATTGAGGGAGAGCGCTGTAGACGGCAGCTGCTCATGGGCTGCAATATGGTGCTACTGGGGCAAGCTGGCACCGTAATTTATGTCCACTTAAAGTGCTTGTTTTTGCCATAACAGGTCCTTATTGTTACTACAGGTGTCTGACATTATGGAAAGAGTCTCGCTCAGGGAAAAGTGTCGTTCTGAAATCTGGCGAGGTGACGTGTTGCCGGAAGACAACGGTGGAATAGTGGAATTCATCCATGGTGGAAACGTGAGTCCATCCAGGCAGAGTTTGTTATGTTGGAGCACAGACAGCATAGCTGAGTGTTTTCTAAAAGATTTTCAATGTCATGGCTGAATATTTAGATGATTTTGACAATGTGGATGAGGTCTTTGAATTCGATGGCCTTTTTGAGTATACACAGATAATCTGATTTCACAACAAGACTTCTCCTTGAGCGGGACTTGGATACAATAAGAAACAGACTGGATCAAGCGAAAGGTAAGAAAAACATTTTATTTCTCTGTAGGGTCCTTTTCATAATGTTGTCAGACACTTACACTAACAATCTGAGCCAGTCAATGACACAAACAAGCACTTTTAGTGAATGTAACATTACATTGACGCTGCTCACTTGCCCTCGCAGCTCGTTTCGCGGCTGCCCTCGGTTATCCCTCAATACTGGACCAATATCAGAAATTGTTGTCCCCATTTGTCACTTAGACACAAAAACATGAGAAAATAGGGTTGAAAAATACCAAAGTTACCCTTTAAAGTCTCCGTTATGTACTCACCACACCAAGAATAGCCTGAAAGTCGCTGAAACTAAGATCTCCTTTAAAACTAGGGATGCCGTTACCAAGCAGCTCCTTAAGCCCTTCAGCACGGATACCCAACTGCATCACAGAAAGAAAAGATGATTACTATCCAACACTTTATCTTTGATAAAAGCTTCAATATATCATGCTGTACTGTACCTCCATTAGCTGCAGAATTCTACCAATAAAATAAAATTTTCCTTTCATCATGATTTCAGTGGGGAAGATGCTTGTTGCACTCCTCAGCAGGAAGACTTCTGCGGCTGTACCAATTAGGAAATCGTCTGTGTCGGGGGGGAAAAAGCAAATAGTCATGTAACGCTTTTCAGAGAAATCCAAGAAAATGTATTTGAGCTTACCATTAAACCAGTCCATGCGTATGGCTTTGCTGTAGTGATAGCTGAGACGACCGAATTTAGGGGCCAGGATTTTCACGGCTACGTTGCAGGCAGTTGAGCTGTTGTACAGAACACAGAGATGAGAGTTGAAAGCTTGGAAATGATATGACATAAACAATAACACCCAACTGGTTCTAACTGTATTGTTTTACTCACAGAAAGTGGTTGTTTGGAGTACTGGATCTGGCAAGGCTTCTCAAGTAGGAGTATGCAAAACTAATAATGTGGAGGTTTTTTTCCTCCTGTAGATGCACAGTCACTGTGGACACCAGAGCCATTGAGGGTTTGGTGTCAAACAGGATCATGAAAGCCAGCATGCGTATCTCAGTGGGGAGGTTCTTCTGCAGGAACAGACTCATTGTGATGTCTTGGACCTGAAAACACAAGTATCATAATGATTTCTGTTCTGTTCCAACACAGTCTCCATTATTTTCTGAGCCGACGATGAACTTTAAAAAGGCAGATTACTGTAAATGTTGTAGATGTGAATACGGGAAAGATTATGCACCTCCACAATATAAAGATAATTTGACAATAGCATCAGACTTGCCATTTCCACATGATTGCTGAAAACTATTCTCACCTGCCACAATGAAGAAAATTAAACACGCTTTCCAGGATTAGAATAGTCCACTGTTTTGTGTAAATGCATTGTTAATCTGAATTTGACCTTATCAGAAAATTACATTTTCGACTTGACTATGGAGCACAGAGCATGCAATTACCATAAACATGATTTAGGTCTATGTAAAAAACCTAGCATTTAGCTGCGATAAATGAGCATCTAAAAAGTCTTCTTTTATTCCTGCATGTTATATTTTATAGTTACACTCTGAGGGTCTCTGGCAGCTATGAGTCTCATAGACTGCACGGCAGCACTCAGCACACGAGGCGGCAGATCCACAGGGTTGGCAGCGACTCCGGGGAGGAAGCGCATGATGGTTTTAATGCTGCCGGGATGGCCTGCGTTCCCCAGAGCTTTCAGAGCAATGACCATGTCTGCCTCTTCGCCATTCCCCAGACTCTCCACAGCCATGTCCAACAGTGGCTAGTACAGATGTTAAACAAATATGAAGTCAGTTGTTACAAATACTTATTGACTAAATTATGACTTTATATACATAGATTGTTGTCAGGCTGTTAAATAGGTGTTATTAGTTGCTATAAGCGCCATAGATGTGGGTCAATAGGGGGCCTACTACACCCAATAGTAGGTTTTATCATCTATTTACATGGTAGATCACAGAAATAAGGTATTAAAGAACACAACAGCGACCTCTATTGACCGTAGTTATTATGATAGGAGCAAAAACGGAAGTTAAGGGCTGTAGTATAGACAGGGTGAAATTCCACACAAAGTGGAGGTTGGGGTTGATGCAAAATACAGGGTTTCCACCCAGGAGGCTGGGGCTTGCATCCCAAGTGAAACCAACAATGTGTAGTTGTCTTTGTGTTCACAAGCGCTAAGTATCACTTTCACTTTTGAAAAAAGTAATTTTAAGACAAAACACAATGTTTGTCCCTAAACTTAACTACAGTAAGTGGTTTTGTTGCCTAAACCTAAAGATGTTGTAGTTTTGTTGCTTAAACCTAGTTAAGTTTTTCTGTTGTCTAAACCTAAAGAGCTTGTAGTTTTGTTGCCTAAACCTAAAGAGGTTATAGTTTTGTTGCCTAAACCTAAAGAGGTTGTAGTTTTGTTGCTTAAACCTAATTAAGTTTTTCTGTTGTCTAAACCTAAAGAGCTTGTAGTTTTGTTGCCTAAACCTAAAGAGGTTATAGTTTTGTTGCCTAAACCTAAGGGAGTTGTAGTTTTGTTGCTTAAACCTAATTAAGTTTTTTGTTGCCTAAACCTAAAGAAGTTGTAGTTTTGTTGCCTAAACCTAACTACGTTTTTCTGTTGTCTAAACCTAAAAAGCTTGTAGTTTTGTTGCCAAAACCTAAAGGGGTTGTAGTTTTGTTGCCTAAACGTAAGGAAGTTGTAGTTTTGTTGCCTAAACCTAACTAAGTTTTCCTGTTGTCTAAACCTAAAGAAGTTATTTTGTTGCCTAAACCTGAAGAAGTATTTTTGTTATTATTCAAATAATGTTTCATTCAGTTATACAGCATGTTAGAACGCGTTGCTTTTGAGTTTTGCTTTTACTTTTATAACGTAGTAGGTGTAGTAGGCCCCTACTGACCCACATGTATGGTGCTTATAACGATTGATAACACCTATTTAATGGCCTGATAACAGTCGAATCGGGTGCTGCATTTGTTGATGGTACTACACAGCAGGAATGAGATTTATTCCTACCTGAACAGCTGCTACAGGACAAGGTGTATAATAAGCACAGTGCTTGTACACCAGAGAGCCGTAGGAAAGCACCACACCATGCCACAGATAGATATTGGATTTACAAAAGGGCATGGTCAGGAACATCTGTGAAAAAGAGACAGATACATTTTAAAATTATATCATTGGTATCATTCTTCTATATGTAAACAATGTCTCCGTCTGTACTATTGACTCACTTTAGCCATCTCAACCAGATCAGGAATAGCCTGGAGATGGTTCATCGCCATCAAAAGGGTTTGGAAACCTTCAGTCACAGACACGTCTTCAGTCTGGAACCTCACCTCCAGGAACTTCAGGATTCTGGCGTCGTTAACCTCAACAATCATGTCCAAAAACCAACGTCTAATAATAAGCGAAGGGGTGAGAAAATGAATGAATCAGACAATACTTAAGATAAGAAATATTCTTAAAATAGATAAAGAGAGAAAAATGTAAAGATGAAAGTGTGAAGGACAAGTTCAGATGTCACGTTTAATTGCACTCGTACAGGATGAAATACAAGGTGTCAGTGACTGCCTTTAATCTTAACGAGCGAGGAAAGCGCTCTTTCAGTCGTCACCTTTCTGTCATCACGCCTCACATGATAATAAATCATTCATCGGCGGTAATGTGGCAGACTAAATCCCTCCTGAACTAAGTGGGAGGATGCTCTTCAATTAGCTATTCAGTTGAGTGGATCAGTATCAGATTTGAGAGATGGCCTTGGAGTATTTTGTTCCTGTAATAATATAATGAAAAGATGGTTAAAGGTTATCTATGAAGGGATTTCACTATCAAACCTCACTACTAGGTCCAAAGACATGCTGATGAAATCATTTTGAAATTAATACCTTTCTAAGTAAAGTCAAGTTTAAGCTACTAAAATATTTTAATGCACCATCCAACTATCACAGCATGACCTTGTGCTGAGTACTTCCTTCTCTCCCTCCTCCTACTTCCTACGACTTCACAAAGATGTAATCTGGCCAGCTTTACATTTCTCTCAAAGCATTAATAGTCAAATATGAATGTAATCTGTAGGCAACTTGATCTCATGGGAAGGCGCATGAATGACAACATTACAAGGACATTCCACATTTAATGAGGACACTTTTTAGGCTGTTGTCATTTGTACGCCACACAACAAAAGTAACGTCAGCATTTAGGTTTAGGCAACAAAACCACTTAGTTAGGTTTAGGAAAAACATCATGGTTGGGCTTAAAATAAGTGCTTAAGGAAAATACATACTGAAACAGCTAGGAGTGGGAAAGAAATTGATTCACCTATGTATCGCAATTTTTGTTTTTTTACGATTTTGAAATTTTGAATTTTTAAAACGCTGCTTCAATCCCTGTTTTCTTCTTTATTACTCATCACTGGCCAACCAATAACTTTGACTTTGACCAATAATTACTCACCTTTGGTCTTCATTTCCTTCAAATTGCTTCCACATAACTTCTAATCCTTCATAAGGCATCGCTCGCAGGAGTTGATACAGCTTTATAGTGTCCTCAGATGTTGCACTGTCAACCTGGTCACGATTGGCCTCAGCCAGATGCTTGATCATCTCAATAGCCTGTAAAGAGGAGCAGACAAGAGTTAGTTCCCTTTATAAGAGATATTAAATGCTTTATATTTCAGTTCATTTTAGAAAAGGAGAAACGTTTTTTTTTAATAAGAAATAGGAATGTAATTGATCTCATGAAATTGTCTCCTGTTATTTCTATATTTATTTTGATTTAAGTTGGTGTATATTGATATTAAGTGAAAAGGTTGCCTTTCTCCCTTTCCACTAGGCCTGTTCCCCAACAATAACAGTGTTTTTGTGTCTACTTAACTATTAATTTCAGCTCCGTTTATTTTATTCACTATCAATTAACGTATGGGTTCGTAGGATTTTGTTCGACCACGTTCAGATTTATATAGATTTGTCTGTGAATATATGTGGAAATGTGCGTGTATCTGGCATTGGATTCTATCCTTTATCATTTTTATGTCTGCCTCGTAAAGCACATTGTAATGAGAACTTGTTTTGATAAGTGCTTATAAGTAACCATTATTATTATTACTATTTTCATTATTATTATCAACCACACAAGATATGTTTATTAGATGAAACCGTTGCACAACATGAGACTAATATCCTACAATCCAACGTTAAATATTACAATTACACAGAAAGTTTGGACTTTCTACAACACGTCGTGTTTGCTGTCAAAACTAAGAGCCAATCAGCTCTTTGATCAGGCAACAGCCAGGCGTTTCCCATCATGCCCTGGGTCTTGCAGTCAGTGGAGGCCCTTTATACAGGATGGCAGCGCTACAATATTTTACAGCACTTCCTGCTCCTTTCTGGAAAGATTTTATAAACCTTTGAATTGTATGCAGCAGCAGTATATCCTCATTACCTTTGGTACTGGGTCTTCCAGGTTCTGCATCATAATGGGGACATTAGTTTCTGTATTGACAAACTTGTAAACAAGGTCGCCCTTGCTCTCCATTGGCCCGAACGTGACGGCTCTCGCTGTGTCGTTCATGCCGAGCAGCACCATTTCTTTCCTGCACAGGAGAGGTTGTTTTAAAGCAGACGATTTGTATGGCGGACGAGCATTGTGGATGGAGCGGGCGCACAGTAACGTGCAGATATCTTTCCTTGTCTTACGTGGCTTGCATCTTGAAACTGCCGCCCTTCACGTTGAAGGGGCTGAAGTGCTGTTCCTCCAGGCCATGAGCCCTGGTGATGACACCTCCCTCTGCTGTTGGCTTGACTGTGTACACATATCTCACGGTGGAAATCACAGACTCCCCTCTCTAGATTGGAGGACACACACACACACACACAAAAAAAATAGCACTGACTTTGATCTGTTTCATTTATAATAGTAGAATCAGATACAGTGAGATGAACAGACCTGTTTGGAGACTTGGTCCAGCACGGCGGTGGCCATTCCCCTGTAGATTGCTGCTTTCTCCTTGCAGGTATTGACATCTACAACCTGAGTGATGGTCATGTCCTTTGTTGACGCGTTTTGTTCTGTAGCATAGCTGCTCTGACACTTGCCTTGGATGCCAGCCTACAGACAAAATCAAACATTTTTTAATTTCCTTTTTACTGATGCTGATAGAGTAGTTTATATGTCAACACAGTGACTTACCTCTTCCAGCTCATAGATCCTCTGTGTGGTCTTCACAGTGACTTGGAGCAAACCCAGTATTCCTCTCACAATGTTGACAATGTTGTCAGAAATCTCAGCGGAGGCTCGGATGTTACTGACGTGTCCGTTGACGTAGTCGAACATGAAGGGTTTGACGAGCTGGGAAGCGATACGCTGGGTGAGCTTTGGGGAGGCAGTGAAGCTGTTTCTCCCCGGGAAGCCGTTGAAGTCCTCGAAGGCCAATTCTGAAACCTTTGAACCAGAGAAGGAAATAAGCTGTTGTATTGCTCATATGCCACATTCACAAGTCAACTAGGGCTGTCACAGTATTAGATATTCACTACACAATTATTGTGGCCAAAAGGATTCACGATAATGATATTATCACAATATCTATAGAAAATTTGGGGAAAAAATAAATAAAATATATAAATAAAATTATATAAATATAATGCTATCAGTCAAATTCATCTTTCATTTTGTTTCATGTGCATTTCGTTTCTTTTTTGACAAATTAATTACTCTCAAAATACAAGTGTAGGGAGTTTAAGAGAGAGTCTGTAACCATAACTGTATATATATAAAATGATTAAAGAGCCCCTAGATGATTTACAAAATATTATCATATGTGTATTATTAACATTATATCAATATTTAATTTTTAAATATCATGGGTATTGTCAACATCGGTATATCATGACAGCCCTACAATCAACATGAAAACTCTCTAATTCTCTACATCAGATGAAACACAGGTGACATTCATAACCCAACAGAAGTGGACAAGAACTGGTTGGCGTCTATACTATTTTACTGGATTGTTAAAGCTCACTTAACTATAATTCCAACAAAGTTTGAACGCAGCGTCTGTTTATGACTGAAAGATGACAAAAAAGGTACATAATAGATGCACAAACAGTCATCTGTTGGTTTGCAAACATTATTAACTGAAGTGATTTTCAGCACTTTCATAAAGAATCCAAAAAATATTCGGCATTTGATAAACCCAACATTATTTATATTCCATAAAAAAGTTATTTTTGGGGAATAGAAGTTGTACAACCTTCCAGATGTTTATTAAATTAGAATCCAAAGATTTTATGACAGCCTACCTGAATAAATGATGCACTGCCAATTAGGGATGCAAAACTGAACCATAAAAAACAACCCGATCCGTGGACTTGTTGAAATGTTGCACCACTGTTAAATACAGGCCTGTTAATTATTTAATGAGGTGCCAGAGACATAGAAGAGGCAATTATCTGAACATAGGCCTACTTATTTCATGCATAAAATCAGTTAGTTATGGCTTCATATGATACAGAAATGTCACTCGTTACTGTCAATCAATCTATTTATATATATTTATACATTGGAAATGTTTATGTTTTTCCCTTCTCTAATGTGCACAACAAACCGAACTGAAGCGTGACCCAAAAAAACGCAATAAAAACTGAACCGTGGGTTTGTTGAACCGTTGCATCACTACTGCCAATTGCTTTACTTGATTTATGAATCAGACATGAATTGAATTAATTACCAACCTCATCATTGTTTATGCTGCACTACTCAGTTACAGATTTAAACAACATATTCTGAGAGTTTGTATCGCCGCTCTTACCTGAAGGAGGAATGTTTGCTCGGCTGCACCGATGATCTTGATCTTGCACGTGATTTTCACACTAGACTCGGCCAGGTTTGGCATGCCGAGTCCAAAATTCACCACTCCCTCATATTTATACTCGTAGGTCATCTTCGGGTTCAGGCTGAGCTCTGGAATATGTTTCCAAAATGAAATGTCATTTCACTTCTTCTTCTTCTTTATGGTAAGTTTTTAAAAAAAGATTTTTGCTTGTGTGATGATGGATAAAAGACTCACCATAATGAACGGTTTGACATGCTAAAAGAATAAAAATCAAACATAGTGTCAGCATTAGAACCTGTGTGAATATATCAGCACATTTTTCATTTGATTTGATTTATCTATTATCTACACAACACTCTAATCCAGAGGACAGCGTGTTAAAGTGAGAACACTTATTTCCAACTTGATCCCAAGATGTTAATAGACGGACACAAGACTTGCAACAAAAATCTAACAGTAGAATCGTAAAAAAACAGTGTAAATTAAATGTGAATACGCAACAAAACAGATTGAAAATAAAATTCTCTGTACTCCAAAAATGATACCTGTTTCACCTCTAAAAGACTGACATATTTCTCTTCTAGATATCCATTTTAAAAAGTATATTATTCATTGAATGATAGAATAAATCACAAATGCATAAAAGGATTAGGAGTCATTTGCAAAAGCTCTGAAGTTAAAGAATTATTGCGATATCCTTCTATAAGTAAATGAATATGAATGAATCGATGAAGACTTACTGGCCAGGGCCACAAGGCAGCAGAGGAGGAGCCCCCACATGTTGAAACTGAGAAGCAGGAGTTGATGTTTCCAATTTGTCCTTTTATATATACCAGCTTGGGTTTGGATTGGGGAGGCTGGCTGCATTGAGGACAAAGGTCCGCTTTAGAAGTAAACACATGCTGTCCGCACTAGAGCCATATTGACCTGTGACATTGTCAGAGTGACACCAGTAGAATATGTGAAAGGTAACTTTTTTTTGTATGTCTATTTGTTTAGGGACAAAGTATGAAGCATAAACAACACACCACAGCATTTATAGTCTATTTGTCTCAACAATTGAAAAATACATGAGCAGTTGTGATACCTGATTTAAAAAAAAAAAAGGTAGAAATTTCTGCTGTACTTTTTCCTCACATAAACACAGAACCAGTAGTGGAAGAAGTATTCAGATCCTTTACTTAAAGGTGCAGTATGTAATATCTGGCAGCGTCTAGCAGTAAGGTTGCAGATTGCAACCAACTGATACTTCTCACGTGTGCCAAGCGTGTATAGGAGAACTAATGTGGCCAATGAGGAAATGTGAAAACATGAATGGCCCTATCTAGAGCCAGTGTTTGCCTTGTCCGTTCTGGGCTACTGTAGAAACATGGCGGCCGACTATTTTCAAAGGGGTTCCTTGACCTCTGACCTTAAGATATGTGAATGAAAATGGGTTCTATGGGTACCCACGAATCTCCCTTTTACAGACGTTATGATAATCACATGCAGTTTGGGGCAAGCCATAGTCACACTGACAGCTGTTGTTGCCTGTTGGGCTTGAGTTATGATTTGAGCATATTTTCTATGCTAAATGCAGTACCTGTGAGGGTTTCTGGACAATATTTGTCATTGTTTTGTGTTGTTAATTGATTTCCAGTAATAAATATATACATACATTTGGATAAAGCAGCATATTTGCCCACTCCCATGTTGATAAGAGTATTAAATACTTGACAAATCTCCCTTTAAGGTACATTTTGAACAGAATAAAAATGTATGATTAATTTGCGATTAAAGCAGCAGTAGGCGAGATTGGAGCAAATATGATTAAAAAAATATATTTTTATAAAACGGTCGCTATATCGTGACAGTAGTACATGAAACAGGTAACCTGAAAAAAATCATGTTCCTCTGTGTCCTCCGGTGCTCCTAACGGCATCTGCTAGATTTCACATACGGGAGGAAAACAAGCAGTAAGAGCTGATCTGAGGTCTGCTGTCCAGCTGTCGTCTATGAGAGCCGGCTGTCAATCACTTGCGAACTCCGACTTCATTGTTTTGTTGTTATTTGATTTCCAATAATAAATGTTTTAGGCGAGCGTTTTACCGGTGTCCGCTAGACGCTTTCAGTCCAAAATGGCAGAAGTGTATAGCTTTGCTGCTGGGCGCTGATGTTGCAATGGAACAAACAACTGACTTTCACTTCTTGGCAATATACGTTGTTTAATTACATTCCACCTCTGCACAGAAAAAAAACTCATTTTCAATCAGTCAGAAGATGAAGTAAACAAGAGTTTCACAGCTGAATGAAGGGATAAACCCGGTGGGATCCACGTCTATTCCCTCAGTGAAACGCAGCCACGTGCGGTGAAGGCAGAGCACATGCAGGCTGCTTTACTCTTTTACTTGTTGAATATCTGGAGCAACTCCTGGTCTTAAAGTGTTTACACTGTCCCCTGGCATCACAAAGCTCTCCTCCCGGATACAACAAAGTCAAACAGTGTGGTGAATCGCTGCTCTTCATGACAAATTTACTATCTGCTGCAGCCTAAAGCGCTCCACAAACAGCTCCTGTTGATATGTGCAGTTTGAGGGTGATGACACCGAGCAGCAATCAGCCAAAACGGTCTATTATTGTCATATTTTGGTTGTTATGTTCAGGTTGCACAACACAGGAGTCCCCTTGGCATCATACAACTTTGATTCCCAGACTTCACCTCACCTTACCGTGTGCTTTTCCTATTTTTCATTTCATCATCAGCCAGTAGAGGTCTCCAACATCACATCACAAACTAAGAGGAAAAAAGCATTTAAAACACCTTTTGAAGATCCGTTGGGTTCAGTCATGTCATGATCTGAGTTCCAGTTGCACTTTGTCAGTCAAACCGTGTAGTTATTTCTAGTAAATCATGTATTTCTCTCCACTCTTTGACAATACTCAGAAGGAAACTTTTTTCTGAAGTACCACTACGATAAGGCCAGCAGGGCTTTTTACAGACTTAGTAGTCTGTTCTAATTGTGTTTAAGTCAAGAAATGCAAAGCTAGTACTGCACTAAACTTTGCACTAAACTGAGAACAAAATAGAGAAAACAGTGAATGTGTCTTTGTCTGTGTAAAAAACAACAACAGAGATGTAAACCTGCAGTATCTGCAAGAATACCATCAAATTACCGCCCAGAATTTGCAATAAGTCATGATAACATGCAGGCATGGGACTAATTAGTGCACATGAAAAACATAGACAAACCAATTTAGAGAAAGAAAAAGAGACTGACCCCTTTTCTATCATTGAGTAAACTGACGACCCCTGACTGACATATTTATGGATATTTTATTTTATATTTGATGCATAACAATAATGCATAATACAACAATACATACCTATGGATGAATGAATTTCAGTGCAAACTGACAATAAACTTGTATCGTATCGTATCGTATCGTATCGTAACAGTTCAGATAAACTGAACAATTAACCCTAAAAGTGAACGCAATAACTGCAGGGAGTTTGTGTAAAATGAGCAATTAGGATGAATTTTGAGCAGATTATTTCCTGTGAATATTGCATCAAAGATGAGTTTTCCTGCTTTTTTTAGTCTGTACTTTGTATTTTTAACAATCCTACATATTTATAGGCTTATTTTTTTGACAAATTCAGTGTTTTCTTCTCCCTGAAGCTTGGCCATTGTTCTATCAGCTCTTTGGTTGTTTTAACAGCGTACTTTTCTAATGCAGGACGAGACTGTTTAGCAGAGAGGGAAGACTCTGTGAGTATAACTTGTGTTCAGGTCTTCAGCGTACCCTTATCCTGTTTATATCTTAAATAATAATCCAAACTTTAAAAATAACAATTTCATTTAGTTTTCTTCACAGACAGGAACGGAAGGCTGAGATATAGGCCAACTGTATATATTTTAAAGAAGTTGTCTCATACTCTTTAAACTCAAGAAGGCCTCGCAATCCCCCGGGACACTTTGCCGACCCCTAGTGTGGGACAGTACCTGCAGGTTGGAAACCAGTGCATTAATGAATAATCAATTAACACATTATTTCCTATACTGCGTTGGCTCACCTCTGATATGTTTGTTAATTCCAGTATGACCAGTTAAAGATTGTGGACTGGATTCGTAGACTAGACTTGGGGATGGTTTAAGTTCACATAAAAGAAATCCTTGGTTGTTGTACTGTAGTTTTGCTCAGTTTCATTATTTAGGACTCAGACAATTTATGAATAGCAAGCAACAATATAAGCACATTTTCTGTAGCTGAGAAGACATTTATAATGTCATTATAATACCCTGCAGCCCAGGAGACAGCTTGGTGAGAACTGTTGCGGCAATAAGGCAAGAACACTCAGCAGGAAATAAAGATTCAACCAGAATATTTATTTATGTACAGCTCAGTATCACATGGCCTTAAAGGGCTATAACACAGATTATATGGAGCAACATGCTATAAACATTTTAAAAAAAGAGGAGCGTCTGTCTAATCATGCAGTCAAATAAAATAATCAGAAAGTGTTGCCAGCTTTGAGTTTGGGTATCAAATGTGGAAAGACTGTTCCTCATTATGTCCAGTAGATGGAGCCATCGGTTTACCTAACTGTCATCATCATGTAAGAGAGAAACGGTCCTCACAGCAATCCATATTTAATATACTGTACACTTAGTTGTGTTCATAAAAGAGAGGCTGAAGAATGCATTAAACAGGACCATTGATTTGTTTGCATAAAAGAAGTGAGCAGCAGAGATGTGTGTTGGTTTGCCACATTCATTTTTAATAATTTACAAATCAATTTCAAACACAAGAAAGGAACAAAGACAACAAACTGCGTAGGACATTTGGAGTGTAATGTTGATAACTGCTGAAAATACACAATATTTTTATTCCTGCATTATTGTAAGAAGTATGTCTTTGGTAAAAATGTGGATACAGTAGTCTATTTGCATTGTATATTAAACAAACAGGATGTACAGATGATGGCAGTCTTTAAAAAGGAAACTAAATGTTTACAAATTACAAATTACAGGTCTCATTTATTAGACTTCTCTGTACTAAACAATTCCTCAAACAAACTGAAAGCATGAGTCACAGGATATTGCAGAGCTGCAGTGTGGACTATTATTGTACAAGTGCAAGTGATCAGGCTGGTCGTATTCATTCATCTCAGGCATTCAAAACAACACGGCACGTTTTTGAAAAGCCTGTAGTACTCCTCCTGAATCTGGAACGACACATTCAAAAAGATAGCATTTAAACGAAAACATTTAAATTAAATTAAATTAAATTAAATTAAATTAAATTAAATATATATATATATACAAATACTTTTTTCTGATCAAAATATTATGCGTAAAACGTGATCAATTTATAAAACATGAATTGTTAGAATAAAAACTAACCAACACCTTTTACAGCTATTGTTTTAAAATAACCATTTATAGAATTAGCTCTACCTTGACAACATAAAAATGCTGCTTACATGTTAATGAATCAGTAATAATATTCCCAAAAAATAATATAATATAATATAATGTAATATATTATAATATTCAAATAGCACTTTGACTTTTTTCATTGTGATATTGCTACTTTAACATAAGTAAAAAAGATCTCAATACATTTTCCATTACCTAATTATGATATAATATAATATAATATTATATAATATGATATGATATAATATAATATGATATGATATAATATAATATAATATGATATAATATAATATAATATAATATAATATT
>CAKAOI010050718.1:0-12824 GCA_916701655.1 Sebastiscus albofasciatus | reverse complement strand
TCTCTGACTTTAACTGGATCCTTAATAAAAGTTAATGAGTGAAATAACAGATCATCAAAAGAAAACTCTTTCTAATAAATGAAGAAAGTTGACTGAGGGCTGTTCGTTGTCAGTTTTATAAACCCCTCTCCCTGTCTGACTCCTTCAGTGACGGTGTGTGAAGCAGAGCTGCTGCAGGTCCTCCTGCTGTTGATCACTTCACCATCAACATGCTCCGTCTGTTATTCACAGCTACAATTAACACAGATTATAACTAGATGGTGAATCAGAAGACAACTAAACAATAAATCTTTTAATCTGTGATCTGTCTTTACTCCGGTATGAAACTCAGTGATGTTGATGTATCAGATCAGTCTGATCGGCGCAGCATCCAATCAATAACTGATATCCAATAAGGGGGCGTGTCGGTCGGTGATAAACTTCCGGGGAGGAGACGCTGGAGGATACACTGGTGTATCCTCGCTCATAGCTCCTCCAGCAAGCCTCCTCGCTCCTCGATCCTCGCTCCTCGATGCGCATTTTATGAATTGAGATGTCCTTCAAGATGGAGGACTGAGATCGATTTCCGGGTCACAGCTGGAGGATCGAGGAGACGAGGAGACGAGGAGGCGAAAAATGATGAAATGAGATGCAGCTTGTTTCTGTCCGTCCAGACTAAAACACGACTCCAGAGTTTAAAACTACAACAAGGTCAGCAGCGTTATCAAACGTCTCAGTTTTAAGGGCTCGAATACACCGGAGTAGTAGCAAAGTTATGTGTTTTAAAACGTATTAATGTGGACGTAGCCTGAATATACCTGTATTCATTCTGTCTGAATATACCTGTATTCATCCTGACTGTCTGAATATACCTGTATTTATCCTCTCTCTCTCTCATCTGCAACCGCTTATTCCGTTAGGGGTCGCGGGGGGGCTGGAGCCGATCCCAGCCGACATTGGGCGAAGGCGGGGTAGACCCTGGACAGGTCGCCAGTCCATCGCAGGGCTGACACATAGAGACAGACCAACCATTCACGCTCACATTCACACCTATGGGCAATTTAGAGTCAACAATTAACCTAACATGCATGTCTTTGGACTGTGGGAGGAAACCAGAGTACCCGGAGAAAACCCACGCTAACGGGGAGAACATGCAAATTCCACACAGAAGGGCCCCAAGCCGGATTTGAACCTGCAACCCTCTAGCTGTGAGGCGCCAGTGCTAACCACTGCACCACCGTGCAGCCCTGTATTCATGCTGTCTGTCTGAATATACCTGTATTCATCCTCTGTCTGAATATACCTGTATTCATACTGTGTCTGAATATACCTGTATTCATCCTCTGTCTGAAACGCTCCATTTTAGCTCCTGTCTCTTTGAGACCTCCTAAAAAAGCCCAGTCTGCTCTGATTGGCTGGAAAGAAAAACATGGTGCACCTTTATAAAAGTAGTTCTCCAGCTGTGGGCGATATATTCTAATGAGCTGCATGTGACATAGGAAGGGGAGCCAGATCTGATTGGCTGGTTGAATCACGTTTTCTGATTTAGACAGCCCATAATAAACTGACTGGTTGCCTGATTTCACAGTTTGTGGGTTGGTAGGAACTCCAGATAGCCAGATGGATGTATACCAGCACTGAACAAGTGCAGCCTAAAACCTTTTATTCTTCCACTCTTTAAACAAGTACATACTTTGGACACCGGGGAGATCGTGCAGCAGTTCACTTCCTGTGGTTGGGATGATCTCAAGATGACTCCGAGACGATTGTGGATCAAGAAGTGGACCATGTTTTGTAAAATTGTGGTCAAAATTATTACATTTATTTATTACAAATATGAGTAATGAAATACAGGTCATACAGGTCGTCTCCACTCTCCAGTAGACGTGTCTGCAGCACGGAGGTACAGAACATGATGCTCCCCTTCAATGACCTCACCTACATTAAGCACTCAGCTGAAATACTAGTTTCCTTCAGAGGAGAGTAATGACCAGTGTGTGTGTGTGTGTGTGTGTGTAGCCATCACTTCTGTGACTTTTATTTCATCAGGAATCAACTCACCAAAAGTCATTTAAAAACGTGTAGCACACTGGATTGAGTTCATATGTGACGCCTTCTGATCGCTGTAGTGATGCAGAGTGGTGAGGAGGGCTGGGGGGGGAGAGAGGGGAGCCACTCACAAGCGAAGAAACGCACCGCGGAGACGCAGCCTTGTCCTCAGAAGCTGTTGGCTATCAGAACACCACAGCTCCGTGGTGGCTTCATGGCTCTGGCTTGTATGAGGAGGGGGGGTTAGTCCCAGGGAGGGCCTGCTCGGGGGCTGCAGACTCTGGCTGTGGAGCTGGACCGGCCGGCGCTGCTGGCTCTTTCTGCACCAGCTCGGGCTCGTCCTGGCCCGCCTGGGGCGGGTGGACCAGGACCCGGTCGATGATACCGAAGTCCTGCGCCTCCATGGGGCTCATGTAGCGATCCCTCTCCATCACACCCTCTAAAAGGAGGGAAAGGAAAGAGAAAAATGAGCATCCGTTTACTGGTTCCTCCTCTCAGACTCAGCCGCTGCTGTGATTGGCTGGAGGATTTTCTTACATCACACCTACATGATATCTACTGATGTCAACATCTCTACTGGAGCCACTTACAGGTGATATACAGACCAGGAGTCCATTGTATTAGGTACATAGTTAGTATAGTTTTAACCTTATGTTGTCTTCCCAGCTCACTGCTACTAAACTCTAAACAGTATATTGGAACTTTTAAAAGGGACAGCGTGTAGCGTTTGGTGACATCTAGTGGTGTGGTTGCAGATTGCAACCAACTGAGTACCCCTCAGCTCACTCCTCCCTTTCCAAGACTGAGGTAACGCCAGCCGTCAAGGACAAAACCATGGTAACGCTGTTTGCCTCTCTCACTACTTTAGGAGCAACGCAAGTCAGACGGCGGCTGGCGGTACCACGGTTTATCACTCTGTTTTACAAGCGTGTCGGAGAACTACGGTGACCTTCATGTAGCGTAAAAACGTTAAAGTCTCTCTCTAGAGCCAGAGGTTTGTTTGTCTGTTCTGGGCTCCTGTAGAAACATGGAGGATTCTGTGAAGAGGACCTGCTCCCTCTGGAGATACGAAGGACTCATTCTAAAGCTGCGTTCACAACAAGAGTGAAGCGAATTTTCGCCTCGCACAAGTTGGACCGCCGGGATCATTTGTGTTCATTCGCTCTAGACGCGCCGGAGAGGAGGATGAGCTTGTCTCCATAGATACCAACAACATTTCCTCCATCAACAATGGAAGAAATAACCACTGTTGCTGCTTTGTACATCTTGTTGTTAAATAAATAATTAAAGTGCTGCTAAAGACCTGTAAATCCAGAGGACAGATGGTAATTTTGTAATGGCTTATTTATGAATAATTGTAATGTGTTTTGTTTTTTGTCTGATGGGTCTTACTTACAGTCTATTGTATGTGTACTTTTTCTCAAACTGAGCTGCCTCTGGATGCAAAATGAATTTCAGTGCAAACTGAAATTAAGTTGTATCATATCGTATCGTTGGTGAAGTCCCAGATATGTCAGAAAACCAAACGCCATCATGTCTGGGTTCATAACGTCACCCGGCGGCGAGCTGTATTCACATACAGTGACATCACACTGACTGTATCTATCAGCCACAGGTCTCTACTGTGGTATGAACCCAAAATAAACAGATTGAGATGTGAATTAATATCAATAAACTGATCAAAATGATGCTGAAATAACTACATAATGATGCTGATAAGTAAAAAGTCTGAATTCATGCTTTATCAGGTCTGTTACCATGACGACAAGCAGACAACTTTTAAAATGCTTGTTTTCTGAATGGAGTCTGGATGGATCAGTGCCAGGCTATGCAGCTGCTCCATCAACACTCAACATGACGTCATCTAGAGACGTTGTTGTTTCTACCAGAGACAGTCTGTGGTTTCTGCTTTAGTTTAGATCTTCTACCTACCGACGGTTTAGTTTAGATCTTCTACCTACGGACAGTTTAGTTTAGATCTTCTACCTACGGACAGTTTAGTTTAGATCTTCTACCTACCGACGGTTTAGTTTAGATCTTCTACCTACCGACGGTTTAGTTTAGATCTTCTACCTACCGACGGTTTAGTTTAGATCTTCTACCTACCGACGGTTTAGATCTTCTACCTACCGACGGTTTAGATCTTCTACCTACCTATGGTTTCCAGCAGCTGCCCCGTGTGTTTGGTGTAGAGGTTATTGATCTGTCTCTTCAACTTCAGGATCTCTTCAGCCTGGATGGCGATGTCTGTGGCCTGACCCTAGACACACAGCACTGGGATTAGTATTTCCCTGTTTCAAATTATCACCCTTTCACACGTTGCAATCATCCCATGCTTGATTTCAGATCAGTATTAAACGACCGAGATGGGGGAGGGTGGGGGTGAGGGGTGGGGAGGTGGGGTGGACCAGCTTACCCTGGCACCTCCTGAGGGCTGGTGAACCATGATGCGGGCGTTGGGCAGTGAATGCCTCATGCCCGACGTTCCTGCTGCCAGGAGCAAGCTGCCCATGCTGGCTGCCTGGCCAACACACCAGGTGGAGATGGGATTGAGGATGTACTGCATGGTGTCGTATATGGCCAGGCCCGCTGTCACCACACCGCCTGGAGGAGAATGGACTCATTTTAAAAGCTCATACCCAATCAACATTAAAGAGGAAACTGGTAAGTAGACTACTATCGTATTGTACTACTCAAGATATTTAGGCCGAAATGAAATGCTAAAAAGAAAAAGGAATTTCTGATATTATGAAACGACAATTCAGAAATGAAATTGAAACTACTAAAATGGAAAATAGAGAAGCTGAAATGTAAATGTGGAATGGAAAAGGAAAACAATAACATATAAGACAACTGAAAAGGGGAATGATCATTAAGATTTAAAGTTATCTTTTTGTATTTCCACCTAAAATTAGAAATTGATTTTTTTTTTCTGTTAAAAAGTGTATTATCAAAAAAATCCATTTCTTTGATTTTATTTTCATTTGTATTTTCTGATTTGTGATGTCTCACCGGGACTGTTGATGTACATGTGGATGGGTTTGTTGTTGCTCTCTGACTGAAGGAAGAGCAGCTGGGCGATAACCAGACTGGCTACAGAGTCATCGATCTGAGTGAGGAGGAGGAGGAGGGAGGAAGAACATAAATCAGTTTGAAAACTAAAAGAAGAAGTTCACTCTTGAAGTTCACACTTACAGGACCCATCACACAGATGATTCGCTCTCTCAGGAGGCGAGAGTAGATGTCATACGCTCTCTCTCCTCTACCCTGGAAAATAAACACAAAAAAGGCAGAATTAGTTTTAGAAGCCAACAAAACAATTCTATCTGGAGCTGCTTTAAGTGTTACAGCCTCGGACACACCAGGAACGTCAGGAGCGCGTGGCGGCTGTGTTACCTGTTGTTTTTTATTTTGGCATCCGTGTTAACAGATTAGAGTAGCCACACTGCCCGCGTGAGACGCGTGTCTCAGCTGTGTCTCTTCTAGAGAATAGAGGTCTCGCCTATTTTTGACGCGTGCCGAGCGTGTCTCACAGCAGCAACAGACAGTGACAGTGATTTATTGACTGTATATTAACATCATACCAGCAAGATTACTACAGTTTCAATGTCTATCTGTAGAATATGTTACGGAGATGAAAAAAAAGTAAAGACTTATTTTTAAATCAACACTTTCTGCTTTCATTTCAAAATAAAAGCCATCATGTGTTTTTTCTGTGGACAGAATTCCTTCATTTGTTAACATGAGGCTTTTATTCTGAAATATGTGCCGGACAGTGTTCTAGAACATGCAGTGACTTAGAGAGCTCCATGAATGAATACAGTATGGAGTTTTAATTGTGGATTATTACTATTATTTACAAATCACCACACGTTTCTGAACCTTCCTCTGTCTAAAATAAATATAAATGATATTTATAATGAAATGAAATGGCCATTAAAAGGCAAACTCTATGTAGAAAGAAAGAGCTGACAGCAGCAGCAGAAACGCAGCAGAAACGCAGCTGAAATGCAGCTGGTGTGAACGCCCGATGCGTGAATCACGCAGCCACCACGCCACGCAGCCACCACGCGCTTCTGACATTCCTGGTGTGTCCGGGCTGTTAGACTGGCTTCCTTCTCTCCTTTCATTCCCCTACATTTAAACACATGATGAGCTCACCGTCTGCTCCACCACTATGGGTATAAGAGGACTCCTCCATACGGGACTGTGGTGGACGGACCGGCTGTGTCTCAGCGTCAAGCCTCCGATGTGCAACACTCTCTGAAAGTCAACACACACAATGATAGTTACTACACTTCTATTCAACAATTACAGCATCATTTCCATGTAAGACAAAGAAAGAAATACTAATAGTAAAAAAAAAGTATAAATATATGGAAGTTATATACACATAAAAAAAGGAATACACATAACTTAAATATAACATAAAAAGTGCATTCTCCTTTTTCATTATTTTCAGGGATTTCATTTATTTGAAACATAACCAAGTATACAGCAAAATTCTTCTTTATTTGGACACATAAAATAGAATAATATTTTAGTACTGCTTTACATTGTGTAAATATGGATACATTTGGGCTTTCATGACATTATAGCTATCCTCTGTTATCTACTGACAGACCATATGAGAAGTTGTATAGTGTATAACAACTTGTAATACAGGAGAATATGTTACATTATCTTTAACAAACTAAATATATATGTAGTTTTTAGGACTACAGTACATTTCAGCCAGTTATGTATCTGATTACAAGGTAATCAGTTACAGTCCTGTGTGATAATGTGTGACCACCATGTCACCATGTAACGTTACATCACACAACGATCCTGAGTGTTCCTGTGTCTCAGCGGGACAGTGAAGGAGACACGCGGCTTAATTTGGGACTGGTTCGGTGTGTTGCGTTCAGGGGACACCGCTGTGTCGTTAACCTGACAGGTGTAGAGGTGATGCCTTGAAGCAACCTTACACAAGCTACTAACTAACGTTACAACAGCTAATACGCTCAACGCGACACGCTGGAATAACGACAGTAACCGCCGGTTGATTTAGACCGGTGTTCGGTATGAGCCCCGCTAACGGACCGGTACCGTAAACTACTGCTTGTACTCACTCGTAACAGCATTTTGAAGTCTTTTAGGTTTCTCTCCCCCTCTGAGTGACCCCTGCATGAACCGGAAACAATTCTAACTTCCGCTCTCTTCTTCTTCGTCGTTAATAGGCGCTTGGTCTGAGATGTAGTTCAGTAGCGCCCTCTACATGACGGTTCCGGTATTCCCGTCACTTTCCCCACAGAATACTATATTATTACATTTACCCTGGATATTAACGTAAAAGTATAAATATTTCCATTTCTCTGTGTAATTATTTAACTAACAGTATCATTTAACAATGTTTTCAGTTATGTTTTTGTTTGATAACCTTGTAGTTAATTTTATCATTTTATTTTTCAAGGCTCCATGACCACAGATAACGGAACCTGCCAAAATAAAAAAATAAATGAATAAATAAACAAATAAATGACTAAATAAATAAGCTAAATAAAAATAACATTAATTTAGCATTTATAATATTAAAAATAAATGTAGCCATTAAATAATTGATAAAAAGACATAAATTGATATTTCTGTTTTAGCTTCTTTATCTTTGTATTAATTCCCCTGTTTATTTACTCTTTTGTTTAATTTTCCCTTTTATTTATTTATGAATTTATTTGTATTCATTTTTTAATTTATTTTTTAATTTTATTTTTCAAATTAATTTATCTATTTTTGTATTAATTTCCCCCTCCTGTTGTACTTACTTTACTATTTACATACACTATTAAACATATGGCATGGTTAAAAGAATAGCAGAATAGGATAAAGAAATGCAGACTCCTATATGAATATAAAAAAAACAAGCTTTTTGTGTCAATTGGACAGAAATGTACTATAAGTTTTCCCCTGAGCCCCTGATGCTGCTTTGCAGTAACAGTTTAAACACTTGGAAGTGGATATGATTTAAAATATGAAAGAATAACAGTTTAGTTTAGAAATAGTATTTTTGGACTTCTAACCTCTAATATACATTCATGGCATTACTGTAGACTCGACATCTATTCTCATTTGTTTGAACTGAGCAATGTTTCTTGAACTTCTCATGTGATCAAATAGGACTGACACAGAAGGTTTATTATGATAGTTTTGTAGTGATTTTACATAGAAAACATACAATGAGTTTATAAAATATGATGCACAGTTATATCTTTAACTAGGCTACCCAACAGAATATGAAATCATTCAAACTAGCCCACCTTGTCCAACTACAACAGTAAAACCCTAGGCAACTTACACATCACTAATGCATCACTAATTGTAATCTAATAATATAGGACTAATATCTGATCTACATTATGTTTTCTTTTCTGTATTATGAGCAGGAGTGTTTTAAATGAGTAGCCTACTCTAAAGGGGCAGTGTGCTGGATTTGGCGACATCTTGTGGTGTGGTTGAAGATTGCAACCAACTGAATACCCCTCCTCTCACTCCTCCCTTTCTAAGACTGTGGTAACGTGAACCGTCGAGTGTTAAACCGTGGTAACGCCGTTGGCCTCTCTCAGAGGTCATCTATACCATAACACCACTACTTTAGCAGCAATGCAAGTCAGATGACGGCTGGCAGTGCCACGGTTTAACATTCTCTTTCACAAGCGTGTCGAAGAACTACGGTGGCATTCAGGTAAAATAAAAACGTTCAAGTCTCTCTCTAGAGCCAGAGGCTGGTTTGTCCATTCTGGGCTACTGTAGAAACATGGAGGACTCTGTGAAGAGGACCTGCTCCCTATGGAGATATGAAGGACTCATTCTAAGCTAACGTCATTTCTGCTAATAGAGAGGTGAAGCCCCGCCCCTTCCAGTGGACCACCATGGGACCTTATTTTGGAAAAAATATGAACGGTAGTCAACGGAGAGAGATAAATATTGTTTTGAACCTGTTTGAATTGCTCCATGAATCACACAAATGATGTTTATCAAGTCCAGAAAGTCTCAGTTTGTCGTAAAACTGTTGAAGTATCAGACTGTGAAAATACGTCATTAGACAGACGACACAGCCTAAAGTGTGGTAGTGACGTCTCTTTCTCTGAAGCTACCATGTCTGAGTGTTTCCTATTGGGATGAACTCACACCAGCAACATGTCTGATCCTTTCTCCCTGACTGATAAAAAGACCAGGAGTCACTGATAAAACACATCAGCTCACATAGGAACATAGCCAAGTTAGCTAGCTAGCTAGTGTTGAATATTCAAATCTGATTGGTTAATCACAGCATTCTGTGGTCTGCTATTTCTTTATAGTAGACCGTTGCTATGTATAACAGACCGTTGCTATGGGCACAGTTCTGATGTCGGACTCTGGAGGCCCGTTTTTGTGTCAAAATATTGATTTCTTCAGTAAGTAGCCGTGTAATAAGTGGGATAATGTACAGCAAACGGGTCATTGTTGTGAAATAATCCCCTTCAGGGCAATGAGAGACCACTACCCTCCGCGTCGGGGTGCAGCATCGCCCGGTCGGGGATTCTTTCACAACAATGACCGGCTCGCTGTACATTATCACTTATGTATTTTTTTTATCATCATTTCTTTGAAAAGAAAACATGATGGAAGTTAAGTGTTGTGATATATTAAAGTTTTAAATGTGTAACTCAACAATGCTCTGCCACAGTCAATGGACTAAACCACTGAAGAAGAAAATGTACTTTAGCTTTAAGATACTCAGTGTGGATCAGCCTTATGTCTGCAGTTTAGTGTCACCACAACTTTCACATCATATTAATCTCAGTACAGAAGTAAAAAATGGTGTCTGACCTCAGAGTCTCCAGTCTACAGTGTGGACTCTCCAGAAAACCACACAGGAGCTACACTCCTGAATCCTTCAGCTTGTTGTCATCCAGATCCAGCTCTCTCAGATGGGAGGGGTTGGACTTCAGAGCTGAGACCAGAGAAGCACAGCTGATCTCTGACAACCTGCAGCCATACAATCTGAATAAAGAATAAATGATGAAGATAAAAATCACTTAATAATCCAGTCAGATGTGTTCATGTTTTAAATGTGTAGCTCAATTTGAAAATGAGTAGAGTGACTTTGTCATTGTGTTATTGTGGATCATCATAATGTCAACTTTCTACAGACATCATCCAAGTGTCCCCACAACATTCATACACCTATTCATGTCAACACACATCAATAACAGGCTGCTGATCTCAGTCAAGTCTGGAATTAGAGGATCAATATCAAATCAGACTTGTTGTACTTCATTATTTCATTTATTAAATGGCCTTCTTCTCACTGTATCTGGTAGCTTAGCAGGTTTATGTCATTTATAGGAAAGGTCCACATTTGTTCAAGTGTGTCTTACAACAACAGCCACATATATACATATATGTACATTAAAGAGTTATTGGTGGCAGTAATCATTCCTCCTGTGAAGTGGTCCCTTCATAACACAACTACACTGTAAGAAATTACTTCAGAAGTTCAACTGAAAGTAATATGAAGATTCAGCAGTCTGAGTCCGACAAATCAAGTGGGTGTTTACTAGGGCTGGGACGATTTAACTATAACAATTTGATATGTATTGTGATTTTTAATTATTGCGACTCTACAAGTGATTTGATTTTGCGATTTATTGTGATTTTTGTTAACTTTTTTAACACTAGACCATGGAGGGAAAAAGTTGAACCGTACACTTCTAGGGACTTTTACTTTGGAAAATATCTAAATTAGAACAGTGAGAATGTTTGATTTTCAGCATGTATGTAGTCAGAGATGTCCTGAAGTCAATTATATCAGTTTCATTGTCAGGAATTATTTATTAAATTTTTTCCAGCAACCCAAAAATCAAAGAATAAAGACATTTCCCTCACAGATTAGTGGTATTTTCTTTTTAATTCATAAGGGACATGTATTGTTTTTTACTTCTGTTGAATATAATCAATCAATCTTATTTCTATATAGATGTTTTTGTGTACAGTTCCCTTTGTTAACACATTATTTTGAAAAGCGGACATAGTCCCCCGCGTCTACTTCCTCTAACTTCTCCAAGTCCGTCTCTAGCTCTCCCGTCAGCTCCGTTCTCTTTATCCATCCATGGTCAGCTCCATCGGGGCCGTTTCAATGCAGAGAACATAAATGTCAGTATACGGGCGCTCTACAGTTGTGACTAGCGATGGCGAAATGAAGTTTTATGAAGCACTAAAGCTCTCCATCAAATTTGGGACGCAAAAAGGTTCATCTCACAAGGCTTCATCTGGGCTTCATATGCACATGAAACCACCTATCGGTCAAAAAGTGTAAACATGCAGATATATTCCAGATATGTGGCAGTGGTTTAACTGGGCACAGGGCAGTGAATGTGCTTGTGTAACTAAAGGAAAATGATAGATGGGAGACATAATTTGCTTTTATTCAGGAATAATAAATTCTCAATTGTATTTCGGCTTCGGGGCGTCTTCAATGACGTCATTTGTCTAAAACGATACAAACATCGATACGCGCTTCACAGAAAACTTCCTGGATTACTCAACACACGCTCCGAAGCTTTGGCACAGCACGTAACATCAGCGTCGGCCCATTTGACAACGGAGATGAGAGTGACGGCTGGCTTGACCGCCACGTTACCGTGATACGATAATATTTCCTGTCCGTGACAGAGTTAGCATGCAGCTTTAGCCGTGATGTCTAACTCTGCTTTTCCTGTCAATGTGTGAAATCCAAAGTGTTTCCATCCTTTACTGGATGTGTAGTGTTTACCACCGCTGTTTTCTACTTTCTTGTTTCGGCTCACTGCAGTTCGTTTTGGTTGGAACAGATATGAAGTCACGTTACTCAGACTACAATATATCAATATATATCTGGCATTAAAAAATCCATTTAAAAATCGTAAAAACATAATTGCGATACATACGTGAATCGATTTTTTTCCCCACCCCTAGTGTTTACCAAAGTTACAGACTGTTTAGTACCAACTTCCCTCTTTGTGTTACTATTCCTCCTGCAGCTCAACAGGGGAACTGTCAAACACAACATACTGACTGGATACATGCTAAGGCTGGGCAATATATCCATATTATATCAATATCGTGATATTAGACGAGATATTGTGACACGGTCAAAAATGATTTGTGCATGATTTATGTTTTGTGGTTGTTTTTATTCTATTTTGTGTGTTATCCCTGCATGTTGGTTGTTTGGGTTGCCTTTGGTGTGTTTTTAAGATGTCATGAACTGGAACTAGACCCGTGGACAGCCACACCCCCAATCAAAGAGACTGATTAGGAGATTCACTCAGAAAACGTAAGTACCCTTTGGTACATTTACGGGGCGGACACACTGAGATAGGCCAGGATTGGAGTTGTGATAGCCAAGTAGTGGAGAACACACTACTGGTCCTGGTCTCTGTTATTTCAGTTTCGGACGGGCTGGAGAGACAGCCGAGGGCAGCAGCTGGTAGGAGTACGGGAGGAGCTAAGACACGGACACGGGAGGATCGCTGGATTGGACTGGAGTGGACTGGACTGGATTAAAGAGCCGGATTGGACTGAACTGGATCACTGGATTGGACTGGACTTTTTATAGGGTTTTAACCTTGCTGCTAGTTAGCTAGCCGTTTTATTCCTTTTAGATTAATCATTCATTTTAGATCCATGTTATTTTAATTGTAATAAATCTGGTTTTAATTGGACTTTAGACTTCTGCCTGGTTTTTAACTCTGCTCACCTGATTTTAAAAGAACCTGAATTTATCAGAGTCCTAG